>JAASFI010000760.1:0-17952 GCA_023333705.1 Globisporangium viniferum | reverse complement strand
TCAAAAAACAATCGCAGGCTTTCTTCGGCAATTGGGCATACCTTGTGGTGTGTCATTTTGAACTTTGAAACATGCAAATCGGTCAGACGCAACCATGATAACGAAAATCGATCATCCTCGCAAAAAGAACATACCGCCTTGCAGGCCGACCCCAACACCAATTTGGCTCGGTTTTCTCGAAAAGTGAGGCTGCAAAAGTGGGACATTCACTCTGAAACCAGTGAACATCACTCCGGTATCCAATTTTTAAACAACTTGTTGTGGGCCACAAGTTATTATTTTGTAAGATATGATGAAACTAGAACCAAATACTCTCTAAATTCATACCAATTCACAAGTTTGTATTTTATTGCAAAGTACAGTAGATCAAATCATCTATAGTAGTAATGTACTATAGTATTTGGGTCGCAACGTATCATAGTAGTAATACACTATAGTATTTGGTTGCAACATACTACTACAGTAAATAGCATGTTGAATTCTAGTAATATATACTATCAGACCCCAGATTCCCTGAAGCTTGCCTGCGTACTGTACACGCAACCAACCACCAAACGCGCAACACTAGCTCACAGGCAAGTCGCATGCGCCGCAAGTGTGGTGGTAATTCTTCACTCATGGGCGGCAGAGCTCTCCATTACGCTCAATTGTCTCAGACACTTGCTCACACATTTTGAAGGCTGCTTTGCTTGTTGTGGGCGTGCGGGACTTGTCTTGACTCTCTGACGTGACGCGCAAGGTGGACACGTCAGCAGTCCAGAGATGCATGATACGCACCTCCTTCTCTTGTTCGAGCCACGGAAGTAGATTTAAACACATCCTCCCGCATTCACGGCCCAACATGATGATGAGATGCTGGCAGAGCAAAGCATTAAGGCAGCAGCGTGTATCAAAATGAACGAGTCGAAATATAGTGTGTGTGATCTCGAAGTGTCGCGATCTAAAGAACTCTGGCGAGCCGTTACGCGAAAGCCAGCGCACGAGCGTTTCATATTTCGTGGAGGAAGTCAGAACTCGGAGCACACCGCGCAGCAAAAATTTCGGCGCTGGGGTGTTTTGTTTTTGGCTCGGCTCGCTCTATTATCCCCCGAGTATCCACTCGCTGCTCTATGAAAAGCGCGACAGCCAGAAGGGGGACGATAGACGTCGAGTCTGCTTGGGACTAGAAGTGCTGGTTTTACGACAGGATAAGTTTACAACCACTGCTTTTTACCAACCAAAGTGCGGCAATTGGCTCGACTCAGGCGAACACTCATCACGCCACAAACACTGTGGCCAGCACTTGCAGTGCGCAGTGACGCAGGGGTAGGGTGTTTTCTGAAGCCTGTCGTCCAAATGCGGGGCCGCCCCAAGCACACCTGGTTTGACTTGGCGTTTGTATGCCGCGGATTGCATATGCTGAGGATGGCGGCATGGCGCGCTTTTTTCAATGGGGGGAGTGGACGGGGCATGCTTCAGATTTCAGACTCCCAAGCCTGTTAATATAGAGAAATTGACTTGCGCACATTCCACCACACACAAATTGCATGCGATCGGACACTCTTTTGGCTCGCGATGATATCCCCCGCTCTTCCTTCCATCGTCCTGCCTGGTCTATTTTTTTTCTTTGGTGTGAGGCAATTCGAATTGACACCCGCAGTCTCTATCAGAGCATTCGATTTCTCCACTCGCACTTACGCGGAACAATGGATTTTTTCGCATGCGGTCGCAACAAAATTTACTGTGGACCACCCACATTTCGGCCTCCCTCTTTTTCCGCCTTTGCTTTTTTGCTCACACCCACACAACACAAGTTGCGAGCGCAAGAGAGAGCAAGCCGCCCCACAATACCCCATTATTATTGTCTCTCTTCCTCGAATCAACCAACACACAAACACAAGACACAAGCAAGCAAGAGCCCGCAACATCCATCCATCCACACAGTGCGTGGCGACAGGGAGAACAAGACAAGACAAGCAAGCGAGCGAGTGAAGAACCCAAATCGAGCTCTCTATCTTAATATCCAAGCAAGCCCGCATCCTCAGTATCCGACAATCGACAACCCCCTTCCACACAGAGATCCCCAATATGGACCGCATGTCCGTACAGCAGCGCCAGGCGTCGTCGACTACCATCACGACCATGGGCACGTGCAGCATCCGTGTGATCGACCTGGACGACGCGTCCACGCGCGTGATCTCGTGGGACCCGAACGTGCCGGACCAGGTGTTTGAGTCGCTCATCGAGGCGCAGCTGCGCGCGCAGTTCGGCGTGTCGGACGAGGCGTGGGTGGACCTCATCGACACGGCCAACTCGAGTCTCGTGCACATCAGCAAGGACGTGCTGGCGCAGGTGGCGCACCCGCTCTGCCTCTGCCTCTCGCCCAAGACCGAGGCGCTCGCGCCCATGAAGCGCAGCGAGGTGTTCGAGGTCGTGTTCACGGACCGTGCGCTCGGCATGACCATCCGCGAGCAGAACGACTCGGTCATCGTGAACCAGTTCAAGCGCCGCCCCGACGGCGGCTACGGCGCGGCCGAGGCCAGCGGCAAGGTGCAGATCGACGACGTCATCTACAAGGTGCAGGGTGCGCGCACGGTCGGCCGCAGCTACGACTCGATCGTGCAGATGCTGCAGACCCAGACCCGCCCGCTCGCGATCCAGTTCTACCGCCCGTTCCAGCGCAACGGGCTCTTCGCGGTCGAGTTCCGCGGCGCGAGCCTCAACATGACCATCACGACCGACGACGTGAACGTGATCGTCAAGGACCTGCCCATGGCGCACCCGAACATCGTCGGCTACGCGGAAGCGCACGGCGTGCGCCAGTTCGACGTCATCCACGCCGTGGACGGCGAGATCATCCGCGGCCTCGAGTACAACCGCGCGATCGCGCTGCTGAGTCGCCCGACGCGACCGATGATCGTCGTGTTTGCGCGTTCCAAGATGGCGCCGCAGACCCCAAGCCGATCCACGGGCGTGATGACGAGCCGCTTCTCGTTTGCGTCGACGGTGGCGCCTTCCCCGCGCGCAACCACAACAGGCTCGCGTCGTGGCTCGGCGTGCAGCGGCCAAAGCGGCGGTGAGGGTGACCACATGCTCGTGGAGGACATGCTTGAGTTCTGCGAAGGGTTCGCGGCGGATGGCGTGCTCTCGGCGAAGGAGATCGACGTGTTGAAGGAGATGGTGCTGTCCATGCGGCCGGACGTGTGCAGCGCCGTGAAGCGCAAGAACCGCAACGCGATTGTGGCGATCGTGCGCTCCCCAACGATGCGCATCTGGGACAACCTGCTCAAGACGCGCGAGAGCATCCTGCTCGCCGGGCCCGTGACGCTCAAGCGCAAGAAGCGATACCACCTGCTGCTGACCGACCACGAGCGCCTGCTGCTCGTGAACCGCGACACTAATTTATTAGAAGACGAGATCATGTGCTCGCAGATCGTGACGGTGAGCTCGCGCACCAAGTTCCAGGAGATCTTGATCTCGACGCCCAAGAGCGAGTACGTGCTGGTGGACAATTTCATCGGGCCGGTGATCTGGGTGCGCGCGATCCTACCGTTCACGTGCACGCAGGGGTTGCTGAAAGTGGCTAGCAGCCGCCGCTTCATCGGCTCGAAGAAGCGCTTCTTCGTGCTCCAGGGCACGCGCCTGACCGGCTACAAGAAGGAGAGCATGGTGCACCAGGTCGGCGCCAAGTCGAGCTCGATCATGCTCAACGACGCGACGATCGAGTCGGACCCGAAGGCCATGACGTTCGCGATCAACACGCCCGAGTTCCAGCAGACCGGCAAGAAGCTGATCCTCACGGCGTCCTCGAGCCGCGAGTTCAACAAGTGGATCACGGCGCTCAACGCGCTCACGAATAACGGCCCGCCGAGCGCATGAGTGGATGGATGATTACGAAGGGAAGGCGCGCTGAGCCAGTCGTGACGAGAGAGCAAGAACTGCGACACGGCTGCACCTGGGTCCGCCGCCTCCGCACACACATGTTCGTTTTTGTGAAAATTGCTGGTGTGTGAAATTATTATTTTATGTCGAGCCGTCCGTCCGTCGAGTTGGTTTTTGGCTCCACCCCCTGAAGATGTGAAGATTTGACGACGAGACCCCGAAGCGCGTCCGCTTGCTGCCTGCGCTACACACATATTGGCTGCGCTTTTGAGCTCCTGGGAAATGAATGACTGGCTCACATTCGACGGACGCGGGAGATCAAGAGAGAGAGAGCGAGAGAGAGAGAGCGAGAGAGAGAGCGAGAGAGAGAGAGAGAGAGAGAGAGAGCAAGCGTCGCATCAATCAAAAGACAACACACGAAGAAAAACAAACACAAACAGATCAAGATACAAGAGAGTCCAGCCCATCACCCGAGCAAGCAAAGCTGTGGAAAAAGCGCACCAAACCAACCCAAACGAGTAAAATGAAAACAAAATACAAGTGAATTACAATTTTTAAACGACAACCCAAGTGAGCTGAGCGTATCGTATCGTTAGTGGCTGGCTGATAGCTAGCTGATGGTGAGTTTGTAGTTAGCGAGTAGCGTTCAAATGGTCAGCGCATTTGAGTCCAAAGTGTGGTGCCTCGCCCTCTCTAACTCTCATGTCTACTGTCCTAGCACCTGCACCTCCGTCGCTGCGCGCTCGATCTCGCGCGCCGCGGTCTGGAAATGCCGTTCGAACGTGTGGAACGCCCAGGTCTGGAAGAACTGGAGCTTCTTGTCCACGAGCGCCAGTCGCTTGAGCGCGTGGCGGCGCTCCTTGTCTTCAGCTTTCGTCTTCTTGCTGGAGTTCTTACGATCACCACTCGCTATTGCCCCTTGGACGCCCACCTGTTCCAGTTCCGTCTTGTACGCCAGCAGCATCGCTTGCGCGTCGCTCAGCGCGTCCAACACGAACACTTTGGCGCTCAGCAGCAGCGTCACGTCGTGGAGAATGCGCTGGTTCACGTCGTGGGATCCCGTGACCCCAGAGCCAGTCGCAATCACTCCAGCGCTCCCGCCGTCGTACTCGGTGTCGACGCGCTTGAGCAGACACGCGTGCAGCACGTGCTCAACAGACTCGTATTTGGCCTCGGCGCTCCTCAGCACAGCGCTCAGATGCAGCAGTGCGGTCGCCGCTTCGCCCACGTCCTGCTGCCAGTCGCCGTTGAACGTGCGCAGCACGAGCGCGTAGCTGAAGAGGATCTCGACCACATGGAAGCGCAGCGCGGGTGACGGCGCTCGCCCATCGGGCAGCAAGGCCTCAAGGCTCGCGGGCATGGCGCTCTTCTTGGCGTTCGTGAAGACGCCCACGGGGAACGCGGACGACTCAATCATGACTGGTCCTGCGGCTTCCTCATCTGCCTCTTCATCATCTAGACCTGTATCTACTGTATACTCACCACTGCGATGGATCTCTTCGATGACGAGCTGTCGGCGCTTCGCCTCGGTCTCGTTCGCGTACTTGCGCGCGTCCAGCAGCCACCAGGGCGTCCACAGCTTGATGAACTGGCTCAGGCGGCCATCCGCGACCTCGGCCAGGAACTGCTTGCGCTGCGCGGGCGTGAGGTCGTCCAGCGAAAGTTCCTCGTCGTCCAGTAGCGCGAGCTGCGCCAGTGCCTCCAGCATCTGCAGCTGTCGCTCTTCGCCCTCTTCGGCATCAGCAGCATGACCACCACCAGCCTCTGGCATGCCGAGCGGACCGCTGGCAGACTCGTCCTGGAAGCGCTTGACGCGCGCGAGCATGTCGTTCATCCTGCGCTGCGCGTCACGCTCACTGGCACCATTGCCGCCTGCCGCACTCTTACTGTCGAGCTGCACCGCGTCGCGCACGTGCTCCTCATAGAACTTCTCGGTGCAGGACTCGCCGTGGTGCTTGTAGCACGCGACGCTACAGTACGGCGCGTTGCAGCGCGGACACGTGTAGCGCGAGGCGTTCTGCGTGCACACGCGGCAGACGCGCGCCACCGACGCCGAGAAGAGCGCGGCGCCAGTGGAGTTGCTGCTGCTGCTACTGCTGCTACTGCTGCCGACGTGTGCGGATATGTCTGCGGCGGCGGGCGAGTCCCGCACGGACGTGCGCAGCGCGCCGAGACGAATGGGCACACGGTGCTGCTGCTGCTGCATTCCTGATGCTTGCTCTTGTCAATCAAATTCAAACAAACTGGAGGAGCATTGAAAGAGTACTCACCAATTTTCAACCAATAATCTTCCTTTACAGAAATATTCAGCCAATCATAGTGGTATAGTAATTGTTTTTATAGCCAATCACATAATCACAAATGAGTACAACCCACCGTTGCCATTGTTGTGGCTTCACCAAAATGGCTTGAAGTGGTGGTGCCACACTGTGAGCCAGCGCTTCTTGGGGTCCAGCACCACGAAGCACGAGCTGAAGCGCGAAAGTGGCGATGACGGCGATGATGCGAACACGTCGCCGCCGCTCACTGCGTACACGAGCGACGTAACCTGCACCTTCGCCCTGTCGGCCGCGCTCTTCTTGACCGTCACAAGCGCCTTGTAGAGCTGCTTGGTCGTGCTCTCGTACGGCGCGAAGGCCTCGTCACTCTGACACATGGAGCCGCCGACCACGAGCGCCTTGAACAGCTGGAAGATGAACTCTCGCTGCTCGTTGTCTTCGCTGAAGAGCTCGGCGTGCTCGCTCTCGGGATTCACGAACATGTCCTTGAGCAGGTCGCTCGTGGTGGCGCCGTCGTACACTTCGTCCAGACACCTGCGCAGCGCACCCGAGGACGTCACGATGCCCGCGTCCACGAGGCGATCGAAGAACGCCAGGCTCGTCACATTCGTGTTGAGCTTGCGGTATTGAAGCGGCTGCTTGTGTAAGCTAGTGGACTCTGTGGGGAGCTACGGTAGCATGAGCGTGAGTCTGGCGCCATTGAAGAGAGCTATCAGGAGTGAGCAGCTACTGTACGTACCGAGAGTGTCGCGCGCACGCATTCATCCTGGAAGAACTGGGCGATGAGCTCCTCCGCGGCGTCACCCGTGACGCGCTTCTTGACGCGGAAGCGACGGATCTGCAGCGATTCGTTCAGGTTCCTAACGAAATACACAGAGCACACAACAGTACAATACCAACACGCTCATCAGCAGCCACACAGACAACCCGCAACTATCTCTCAGACAGCAAATGGAAGAATGGACGCCCGTGGCGCACCACTGGAGCAGCTTCTGCTTCACGTTCGAGTTCTTCAGCAGCGCCGCGCCGTCTGGGATGAGCTCAAAGAGCCCGTCGTCTGCATGGAGGTATACTGACGATGGCGAGGGTGATGGTGACAGCACCTGCAGTTCCTGGTTCTCTGACGGCATCGCTTCGGCACTCGCAACTCGCGCGATCTCGAATAATACCTACTGGACCGATAGCTGCTCAAATAAGCCCACGAAAAGGCGCGACCTTTGGTTATCATGCAATACACAATACAATGATGCACATTGGATACTTTTGTTTGTTTGTTTACCGAATTAATGTGAATATCGTCCGTCTGCAATCTGTCTGATCTGAAGGAGCTTTTGCGTGCAGTGGTCTGTATGATACGCCTCTCTCGGGTTCTCTCTCTGTGCGTGCGTGCATGGGTTTGAGTGCTATAACTGCCTTCCTGCCTCTACTACTTGGCAAACGTCTTGGCGCGCACCGAGAAGACCACGAGCAGCGGGTGGCCCTCGTGGTAGAGCCGCATCGAGTTGTTGTAGAGCGGCACGCGGAAACGCACCTCACCGCCCTCGTCCTGGCGCGCGATGCGCTTGAGCGAGAGCGTGCAGTGGCCCACGATCGAGTCGTTCTTCACCCACACGAGCATGTGCAGCTGCTCGAGCGGTCGACTGTGCTGGATGAGCGCGTTCAGTGACAGGCTCAGCGCGTGGCCCTCCGGGGTCCGCTCGCCAATCACGTCGCACTGCTTCTGGTCCTCGCCGACAAGCGGCGCCACCACGCGGGTCTTCTTCGGCACCAGCGCCTTGTCGTTCCAGTAGAGCTGCATGTTCGACACGATGAGCACCGTGGACACCGGTCGCACGGTGTTGATGTGGCGCACGACCTTGGGCTGGTCAAAGTAGCTCCCTGTGGGCGTCTGCTGGCGGAACTGCGTGATCCCCTTGCCGTCCGAGAGCGTCGACTGCGAGCGCGCCGTGCGTCTCGACACGCCGTGCGGCGAGAACTTGGCGCCAGAAGATTCTTTGCCCAGGTACGGGAAGCTCAGCACGAAAGTCGCAAACACGGGGCTGTGGTCGCTCACGTCCATGCCGTGGCCATGGTTCACCGACCGGTAGTTGTCGATCCACGTCGTCACGCTCTCAAACGGACTCTCCACTTTCTCCGGCATGAGCTTCGAGTCCGACACCAGCAGCGAGTGGACCAGGATGCGGTCGCACCACCCCGGCACGCGCTTCTTCACCTTGCCGCCCTTGTAGAACGGCTCCTTGTACAGCACGCGATAGACCAGAGTCGGCCACGACGGCAGCGTCTCGTTCACAAACCCGCGCTTCGGGAGTTTCTTGTACGTCGGATAGAAATCCGGAAACTTGTTGGGCTCCGTGAACCCTTCAAAGATGCCGCTCGTGCGCCGGTCGTTGAGCAGACCGTCAAACTTGTCGTGCAGCTCCAGGTTCCGCCCCTCAGCGAGCATGTGCAACACCATCTGCGGGTCCAGGTGCACGATGCGGTAGTTCATGTCGCCCATCCACACGACGTGGTGGAACTGCTCCGTGAGGTCGAAGCTGTAGTGGCCCATGACTTTGCCCAGGTTTGCGTTCAGGTTGCGTACTTGCTCGCGGCGGTACGTGTCGTTGCGCGCGTCCAAGTGGCAGTTCACAAACACGATCGTCGTGTTGTTCACCAGCAGCGCGACCGCCACGCCACCCTTTGAGCCGCTCGTGATGTTGAACTTGTGCACGCCAGCGCGCACGAGCTTGACCTTGTCCTGCACATGCGCCGAGATGAAAACTGCTAACCCTGTGAACTTGGTGCCCATGAAAGCGCCGTCTCCTCGTCCATGCACAGCGTCGATCACCGCGTCGATCGGGTGGTTCTTGTTGGGCAACAGGAAGTTGCTGTTGCGCAGCTCCATGCGGTAATACCGCGTGCCCCGGTCATTGCGGTTCAAATACGCCTCCACTGCGTGGTACACGTTCTCCGAGACGCCTTCCTGGACGCCCAGCACGTACAACTGGTACCCGTGCGGTAACAAATGCTGCAGCATCGCACCGGAGCGCTGCTCGTCGATGATGCCGCTCCCGTCGACAAACGGGTCTGCTGCCCCCATGTTCCACGTCCCAACCCACATGCGCACGTCGTTGGTACTCGGTCGCTTCACTGTTGTCGCCGACAATCTCCGACCACTCGCTCCAGATAAAGATCCTCTTCGTGACGGCGCCATCAACGAGCCAGTGGAGCGCAGTCCTGCTTCCTGGAGCGACCGCGGAGACGTCACGCGGTGATCCGTCGCGAACGCGTCCAGCGCTTCCCCATCCGACGTGTCGTCGTCATCCTCCATTTCTTCCACGGTGGTGTCCACGACGCTTTGGAAACTCGACGAACTGCGGCGCAGCATCGCCTCAGGCGCGCGAAACGACGTCGCGATCGCCAGCTGCTGCTTGTGTGTCGCGCCAAAGTCGTTGTCCATGTCCAGATTCGCAGTCCCCGCTGACGTCGAGTGGTGGAACGAGTCGCTCTTGCGCGCAAACGAGTTCATGAGCGCTGCGGCATCGCGGTTCCCACGCGTCGCGCCGCGCGTGTTGGTACTGCTGGACTTCTCCAGCACGGGCGTCGGCGGGAGCCTCTTTGGCGCTGGCGGGAGCGGTGTCGGGGCTGCTGCTGGAACCTGCACTGGCACTGGCGCTTGCACGGGTGATGAAGCCTCTGGGATCGGCGCTGGCGCCGCGGAGAGCGGTCGCTTGAGCTTCTCAATCGCGAGGTCTCGGCGCTCAATGTCCGCGAGGTTGTTGCAGCTGAAGCTGCTCTTGACGTTGTTCTCGCCGTTCCAGTAGCCCGCGCGGAGCTTCTCGACCGGTTTGTTGTTCGCTGTTGTCAATTTCTTTGTGCGCGCGCGATGCGAGGCCGCCACGGCTTCCGCGACCGTCAGCCCCGTGTATCCGAATCCGCTCGCATAGCTTTTCGACTTGGAGATCGAGCCTCTCGTCGTATTGCCGCCCTGACTCTGCGGGTACTGGTGCTGTTGTGCTCCGTTTCCACCTCCTAATCGTCTGCTCTCATGGATGAGCGCGTCTTCCGCCTCTGCCGCCTTGGCTGCGTGCAGCATGGCGCTCATCTCGCCTCCGGCAAACGTCTTCGGCGGCTCGATCATCGACAGCGACGCGGGCCGCACGCCGTTCTTCAGCAGCCGGTTCTCCAGCTCGAGCTCCCGCACGCGCTCGCTCAGTCGACTCGCGGTCTCTCGCCACTCGGTCGTGTCGCGCAACGGCGCTGGCGAAGGTGGCGGTGTTGCTGTTGTGCCTGTTGCTGCGTTCTCTCTAGTACGCGAGCGCCCCCTCTGCTCGGGACTCATCGACGCCCCCTTTGTAAACACCGGCAGCTTGCCTGCTACTGCTGCTGCTTCCCCATTCCCATTCACCTGCGCTAGAGACGAAGGCGGCGTGGTCGGGGGCGTGCGCACAGATGCAGTTCCTGCAGACGACCGTGTGGGCGACACGAGGCGCCGGATCTCCACGGTCTTGGCCTTGAGGATGCCATTCGTCAGCGACGCGAACGACGATCCTGCTGCTGCTGCTGCTGGCGATGGCGGATGCGGATTGTTCAACTGGCGCAGCAGCGACGGCTCTTCGATCTGCGAGAACGCGCGCGTCGAGCGGTTGCGCAGCGCCAGGCGGTCGGGGGAGGACGCCATGCTGGACACAGAGAGTGCTGTGCTACGCGGTGGACTGTATTGATGCGACTGACTTGTAGTGCTGCGTGCTATCTGTCTGTCTATCAGCTGGTGATGGCGCGCGCGTCGACCTTTGGCTGCTTGCGGGTCCTTCGTCTTGTTCTTGGGTGGCTTTCTCTCTCTTCCGATGGGTTATCTTTGCGGCTGTTGTTATGCAAGTGTGTGATATTCTTGGGGCTTTTTTGGTCTGATTTTCTCTGTATCGAAAGATTCACCGTCTGATAGACAGGCGGGAGAGGGTGGAATATCTAAAATGTCGCGACGCTTTTTGCGATATTTTGACATGCATTTAGCAATATTTTGGCCAGTTTTAGTATATAAAATACTGCAAAATGGAGAGGAATCAGAGCCGAATATCGTAATTGTAATGGCCCCCAGCGGGATTCTGAGCTCGTTCCTTGGGTCTCTAGACCGCATCAGTCTATCAACTGGAATTATGAATGATCCTGAAGACATCACCGGCGCCTTCACACCTGCGAGAGCTACCGTACAATCGATTCTCTCGGCCTGGTGTAGTGGCACTGACTGAGGGTTCCGAAGGTCCAGCGCTTCATCACCGTCCTTTAGTTGGCGACGCACCACAAGAAAGGGATCGATCCGATAGCGAACCTCGGATTCTCAACAAAGTGATGAGTGACCTAGCGATACAGTATGTCATGCAGGAGTAGAGAATGATTTGGAGGTTTCGTTGATAAGGTCGGTGGCCCCACTTTGTTGTTACTTGCCCAGCCAGATCTCTTTAGGTCTCCGCGCTGACGAGGAGGGACGCAGTCGTAGCTTTATTTTAGGGGCTCTGCTCGTCCACAACAAAATGGCGACCTGTGTTTATAATTCAAGTTCTTTCATGTCCATCCGAGTCGAATCTCATGTTACATTTTGCATTCTCATAATTCACTGGGTCTGTTTGCACGATATATGATATACTTTCTTGTTTGTTGATGGAAAGTTGGTTATCTACTACATAGTATCTAACTCTCTGAAAAGGGACTGCTGTCCAAAGAATTGCTCTCGTGGGCTCACTTATACTATCTGTCTTGAACAAGTCGGTCTTCAAAGGAGTCCTTCAAAGAGGACTCCTTTGGCCAAACGAACGGTACCCAAAGAGTACAAAAGTGGCTTTCAATTCATTCTGAAGATAGTATCAGATACTCCTAGTTCAGAATCTACTTTGGTGAAGGAAGGCTCCATTGGTCCACGATTTAAAAAAATTCACCTACCTCTCCAAGAAAAATCAGCTAAACGTGATATGGACTGTGAGACGCGTGCTCTTCTTCGCTCGCCCACAGCCGAGGGCTGAATGACCAAACAAAGTCTGGAATCTACTTTGTTATCACACAACTGAGACTGACATTACAGCACATTGCACACGCGATCACCGTTCGTCCATGTGAAATATGCTATAGCAGGAAGCACCTGAAGTGGAAGTGGTGTCCTAACGGAACTCCTCTCAGCGCAACAGCAGACTTTGCGCATGCAGGTGATACGCTCAAGCACTTCTAGGCTACTAGCTCACAGGCGTGCCTATAATCCAGATCGCTTAGCGCCTTCCCATCAACTCTCTCACTTTTAAATCTGCTCTCCATTGCTCCAGATAGTCTTCTACCTCGACAGACGAAGAGCGATACCAAGAGCTATTCACCCAACTAACAGCCAACAATGGCATCCGCACCACCACCACCAGCAGCAGCTGGAACCCTGGCGGTCGGCCAGCAAAAGCACGTGAGCCACGAGTCTGGCAAGGCGCTCACGGCCCACGGCCCGCAGGTGCTCCACGAGTACGTCTCGACCAAGCTCGAAGCGGCTTTAGGTCGCGCGCTCCCGCAGATGGAGGCGCGCTTCAGCGACCTCAGTCTCTCGGCCGACATCGCCGTGGTCGAGGATCAAGAGGACTCGTCCAGCACCGCCCACGAGCTCTCGACGGTGTTCAACACGGTCAAGAAGGCGTTCGCGTCGGCCACGAAGACCAGGTGCGCAAGGAAATCCTCAAGAACGTCAGCGGGTGTTTCAAGCTGGAGAGCACGACGCTGGTGTTCGGCCAGCCTGGCTCCGGCAAGTCGTCGCTCATGAAAATTCTCAGCGGCTGCTTCCCGATGGAGAAGAACATCACAGCCGAGGGCGAGATCACATACAACAGCGTGGCGCAGCAGCAGATCGCGAACACGCTCCCCCAGTTTGCTGCCTACGTCACGCAGCACGGCAAGCACTTCCCCACGTTGACCGTGAAGGAGACCCTTGAGTTCGCGCACGAGGTCATGATATTTCTTACTAATACTCCGAATGGCAATAATTTCATCGGGAGGTTCTCATATATTTCTTGGGGTATTACTCGTTTCGTCGACATTGACGCCGCGAGAGCCGTGCTGCGCGAGTTCGGAGTGCAGGTCTCGTACTTCCGCTTCAGCAGGTGAGCCGTAAATCCTGTTCTGGCACAGTAGATTGGGGGCTGGAGCTCCCGGAAGACTGTTTGTTAGTTGCCGAATTGCAGAATGAACTACATCGCTGTAATCTACCTGCGTTCTCTCCTGCTACGTGCTCATGACCAGAGCACCTAAGCAGTCCAGGGAGGAAGCAAGAATGAGGGTGGGTTGAGCTTCAAGATCTTATCTATCTTACCTCCATTATTGGCTAAGATACGGCACATTGCCCCCCGCCCCAAAGCTCACAACCAGCACGTCCGAGCACTCCCGAGACGCTGTTACTTAATGAGTATTATCCTGTCTTATACACGGGTCCAGACCCAGGTCAGAATCACTATTTGGACCCAAATGAATTAACCAGCGCATATCTTTTTGTCCCATCAGCAAAAATTATTCAGAATCGGACTTCTATTGGCTAAAAAAAGGCAGAACAATCGAGCAAAGTCCTTACGCGTCATTTGCAAATATGCCGAAAGAAGCGCAGACCCTCAATCATCACATTCCATACCGCGAAGACATCGCAAATCAATATGCGGCTGCTAAAGCTGCCGACAGCAGTGTGACGTACGCTTCTTTTGCTACACAACACGGTCACAAGGAGAGCACTATGCGTAGCTGGGTCGCTAATGCCGCTGCTTTAGCTGCGCCAGTGCCATCAAACACTGTATACAAGAAGCGCGCGTCCAAATACGTGGCCCAGCAGGTCCAGACTCACGTTTAGGGAGTCACCAGTGAAGAACCATAGCCGTGATAGGCTCAACCAGCTAGAGACTCATTGGGAGAGTGGTTGAGAGTTGCCTGTACAACAGGCAAGAGGTAGGGCCAGTCCTTCCTGCTGATCTGGTACTCCAGTATCAGCGCCTTCAGTATTTGTACGATGTCCCAATTGGTGCGTCCTACCGTCCCGCTTTGCCAAGGACAGTACGCCAATACGAACTCTTGCTTTGTTTTTAGTCGTCGGCTCAGCTCAGCTAGCACTTTTGCCTTGACGTGGAATTCTGAGGTTTTGGGTGTTATTTAGCGGGAAAATCAAGCTTTATTGGTGAAACGGTGTTATTATATATTTGTGCGCATTCTTGATCGAGAACACAATGATGCGGTGTTTGATCCGCGCATCATGCTGCTTGCTTCACTTCGTGAGAGAATGCTCAGCTTGGTCGTCAAAGTGTTTCACACCTACGCTCTGGCCCGACGCATAGAATCGCTTAAGGTCCCTCAGCGGTCGTTATGTACAGGTATGTTCACAAAGACAATTCGGCTGCCCTGCTATCATATGCTCATGGAGTTGGAGAGGACAAACAAATTTTTACAAACTTTAGTTTTTCACACGCACGTGTGATCCGATCGATCCAGGCACCTGTCGCTCCATCTGCAGTTGTGCGTGATCTGGAGGCAATTGCTGAACGTCGTGCAGCGCGATCTCAACAACGCCAAGTATATGGTCAATTGGGAAGTAGAAGGAGACTTCCTTCTGCAATTGAGGTTTCTCAGGCGCGCATTGGAATACGCGCAAGCCCCAGAGTAAGTTAAAAACTTTCTTCCTTGCAGTCGGTCCTCTATGGGTTGTTCAAGCCTCCCGGCTTTGCCCCATTTCACTTTTATCCGTATTAGTAAGGAGGTAGACTGAAACACAAAGTTCTCATGGAATATGATCAGCGGAGTCATAATATCCAAGTTTGGACAATTCTATTGGAGGTGAGTTTTCTTGTGCTTCCTCAACGCAGACTTCGGCAAAAAAAGAGCTCGGACAAAAAACAAGATCATACTGAGATCCCAGGTGCCCTCCACTTGATCTAGACGCCCGCGCTTCTCGAGGGTTTTCTTGCGGTCAGGGTTATATTTGCAGAGGGCGCGATGCTGACACAGAGCGTTCAGCGACTTGTCCGTCTTGGAACACGCCTCACAGATAAACACCGGAATGGTCTTGCTCACTATCTCAGAAACCAAGGGTTCATCCATCAGCTGCTGGATGTAGCAGTGCAGACGGTAGTTCGAATCGTCGTAACCAACGTCACTATGAACGAGGTCGCCACTAAAGATGGTGCATTGGCTGGGGCGAAACTACGCTCTCGTCTGGAAGCTCGAAGCAGCCAGGATATAAACGAAGAAAGGTCGTCTTTGCCAGAGAGATATCCGAGCTGGCTGGCAGACTGGTTAAATCGTGATCGGCGGATATTTTCAGATCATAGTGGTGTAGTTTTGGTGCGGGTCTTGGTTTTCACCACCCCGTAGCAGTCTTGATTTCCGTAGGCGATTAGCCTCGATGCGTGTCGTAATATTCTGCGCCGACCTCCTTGAACACAAGATCATACTTCTTCGTCTTCGAGCACGGTGGCATCAAGTCTCAGGTCCGATGTGGTAACCACAGGGGTGGGTGGGTGGATTAACACCCTCTTGTATAAGAAAAAAATTCGAATGGCGCAAAAATGACAGCCATTTGGGCTTTCGCTCTCAAGGCTGATAGCTTTCGAGCGTTCAAGACCCTCCTTTCCAAGGAGTGGTAATTAGCGTCATTTAAACGCACTGTGGTTTGCTGAAGAGAGCATGTTTTTTACGTGTTGGATTCAATTAGCTCACCTTACCCTAGCCTGCCTCTCTAAAGCCACACTTTTTGGCATGTTTTGCCAAAATATCTGAAAGGCGCATCTCATTGTTCAGTTCTTCACCGCAGTGATCTCACAACATTAATTTCGCGTCCAAAACATTTTAATGTCTTACCTTCTGATCTACGCAATTCTATTTGTTTTGACACTCCAGTTTTCATATACCTTCGTTGCAGTCCAAGGGCAAATTGACTCAAAGAACTTATCATGCTGTAATAATGTTAATACAGCTCAGTGTTTATTATTGATGCAGGACCCCTTCATTTCAAGCTCCTGATGGTTGGCTGACACTTTACTATCACTAACTGTCACCAATACGATTTCACCATTTGTTTCTCCACACTTTTGAGCTTCTACAGTGTTTCAGCTAATCACAGCCCTATTTTACCGTAAATAATGACTTTATATCTTCTCACCGTTAAAATTGAAAGCCAGCTTCCAATGAGTCATCCTGTACATCAGATAATATTTTTTCGCCTCTCGCTTTAAATGACATATGTTTTGGAATGAATGCTCCCCGCATCTTTTCAGCGCAAAAAGGTAATCGGAATCCACCGAATTTGCACATTTTACTGTTCCAAGTTTCTGACCTATCAAAGTTGTCAAAGATTCCCAAACTTTTGGCCGCTCAATTTAAACGAATGGATACGCGCAAAATCACGTTTTCTTTCAATCTAAATGTGTCAATAAAGAGACTCGCGGCTCCTATAACTCTCCTTCATACGGGAGAAGAAACATTCTTTCTCGGGAATACAACATTTGATTTACTCTCATATGCAAACAATTGGTGGCCATCCACCATTTAGAAGTCTATTTGTACCCTCCGTTTACGCTTTCTGGCATTTCCTATGGCGCGCACCGAATCCTCAGCCAAGCAGACCTGCTCTTAGTTTTTTACTTTTCTTCTCGATTTCTACAAGCCGACCAGTTTCCACCGCTATCAATGTACCACTATCCGGAAACAAGAACCGCGCACCTGCTACAGCAATCTAATGCGTCATGTGACAAAGCGGTACCCTGATTACACTGCCGTCATGGCGGTCGCGGTCGGTGAGCTCATGGACTTGGAGAATCAGGCCACCTATAGCTGGATTGGAACCGGGCAAGTCAATGCTCGAGTTACGCGGCACGGCGCACAGTGAGGAAGCGTGTATGGATACCTTCGCTCAAGGACTCGTGCACAAATGCGTTGCGTGCTCCCTGCACAGCGACTTGGCACAGCGATTGGCTCTCTGAGCTCAATCTAGATTAACCTTGGGACCTCCTAGGTAATCTGCAAAACCTTGCAAACTATCTCTTAGAAGGCAAAAGTCCGACTGTTTATTTGTATGGAGAAGTACCCCCTGTGGGGTTACTTCGGTTATCTTTAAGTGACTATAGAAGCATACAAATCGTAAGTAAATTGCAGAGCCAATGTAGAACGAATGGCTCTGAAATGCTTGTTGTAAACTACTCTTCTGATTGGTCTAAATGTTTATTATTTATTGTTTCTATCCAATCAGGGAGGCCGTCCTTGACTAGCCTCTTTGGACGCTTCACCATGCAGGTGCGTCTATGTACGGCGAATCTTTGGTTCGGCCTTAAAGCAATTGCACGTATGTAAGTACGGCAGACAGAGTTAAGTTGTGGCAGTGCAACTTAACGTATAACGCCCCGTTACATGGGTGGACTGGGCGGTCGCATGCGACCGCCCGTTCACTTTTCCCGAAGACACAACCGCCCGCAAGTACGCCTCCATCCCCCCATCTGTATGAAACGTTGCTCAAGTACATGACGCTAATTGTAAGGAGGTCGCGTACTTCAGCGAGTACGGACGGTCTGATCGCGCTCGCACTTAAGCGAGGACAGACGATACAGCCGAAGGACCGAGTGAGATGAGCGCTGGTCTGGCGAGGAAGCAAGAGGAGAGTGGTGTGGATCGGACGAGCATGCTGCGGCGAGTGCGTGGCGATGGAGGCGAGACGTGAGACGGAGGAGAGAGGAGTCGAGATGAGGAGAAGCTTGGAGGAGGAAGTGGTTGTTTGTATTGAGGTAAATTGGAAAGTGAGAATGAAAAGCTGTTGTGTTTCTTCCTACTTCCTGCCTCTCTGTTT
>JAASFI010000759.1:0-17971 GCA_023333705.1 Globisporangium viniferum | reverse complement strand
TCTGCCGGGATCCAGATCACGGGCGAGCGCTCGGTGTGGACCAAAGACGACTCAGTGCACGGCAGCACGGCGGCGACCGAGTGCGGCGATGAAGAGGACGGCAACATGGTGGATGAGGACAGCGATTTCGAGAACGATGCGGAACTGAAACAACTCCAGAAGTAGCTGTTTCCTCGCAGAAATCTTCTTCGAAGTACGTTGTTGGTGCATTTGAACCTTTCCGCTTTCTATTTCATTGCATTTGTGAGTCGCAGGATCAAACGAAACACCTCTTCCAGTATTCATCAATACAAATTTGCAATGTGTTTCAACAACTGAGTCACAGTTCAGCGACTGGGATAGAACAAACGACTGGCTGGTCGCTGTTAAATTGTACAGTGTAAACTCAACGATGAAGGTATTTCGACCCGAGTATCCATTTCGTCCTCATTGTGTTCACATTTATCTTCCTTATGCATATTTGCGGTTACATTTGTGAAAGTCATTTGAATGTTCGTGTGCTGTTGGCTTACAGTACATGTTTGTCGAACTCGATTAAAGACGGTGCAGCAGTGTTTGGCTTCTATCTAATCATATCTATAAATAAAAAACAAGAAGACGAAGGTGCACACGCGACTTCGCACAGTACCGTAACTAGACTGACGGGGTGTTTGTTTTACTGGGGGCAAAGGACGTCGATGAGGTGCCAAGTGCTGTTTCCTTGTGCAAAATGAGTTTTTCGGTAAATCTTCTGAGTGCGATTGCGATCGATCCAAGTTTTTGTTGAGAGTGGTTTGTTTGGAAGTGGTATTTGACGTCAAATGGTTGGCACTGCACACGGATGCGAGCACCTTCAACAGCACTGCAATTGAAAGCCTTTCCGATCCAAATAAGATCCCAGTTTGGCTGACCCACAAAGCCCCAATAGGGAGATGATTGTGGTTCGGCTATATCATCACAGCATCAAACAGAACCAATGAAAGTGAATAACGTTAGAAACGTTTGTCACTTTCGGGTTTTAGATATTTCTTTCGGCATTCGAAACCCAACCTATTCTACTATATCTCTAGTCGTGACCACAGTATTCAAACAGAGCTGAGTTTTCGAGAATGGAGGCGTTTGCAAGACCGAGAAGAACTTGGCTTACTGTAAAAGCCGCTTTTGTTGCTTTGGCGTTCTTTATCTTCTCTCAAACATAGTATGGGGAATGAACACTGGCTGGAGCTACTTGTGGGAGGGAGGGGGTATACTCTTAAACGATACCACAGGACCCAGGACCACATTTAGCCAGCGTGTATGACAGTTAATCCATACAGGATGCAACATTTCAGCAAATGCTCTTGTTATTTGGAACCATTCCATCACGGCACACACTCTCTCTCATATGAACAACACACTGTTGACGATTTATATGCAAGTCTGTTTCCCTTTCTGCCAGAACTCAGACAGCTACTCAGACAGCTACTCAGACAGCTACTCAGACAGCGCGCTCGATCGTAGGTCCCTTCCTTCGGTTTACTTGGCTCTGTGCATCACACACAATCCCGCGCGTCTCTTCTCCAGGTAGTCGCCATCGGCATACTCGCTCACTCACTTGCTCAGTGGAGCTTCTTCTTCTTGAGCTTCTTCTCAAGACGCTCGCGCGCCGACTCGGATTTGCGCTTGCTGCCGCTGCTCGAACCACTGCTCCATCCAGCGTTGCCTCCATTCGCAGACGACGAGGGCTTTGGCGTGACTGGCAGTGGGGGGCGGGCGACGACCGACATCTCGGACAGGATACCAGCAGCAGTCTGTCCGCTACTCTCTCCTGCTTCCCCAAAATGGCGCTGGCTTGTCGATGATTTACTGCTGCTACTGCCACTGCCTCTGCTGCTAGAAGTTGCTCGCTTCTTCGAAGAGTTCTTGGAGTCACCACTGCTAGATTTGCTACTGCTGTTCCGCTTTCGATGAACATCGCCCGTTGATTTCCGATTCGATTTCTCGCCAGAGGAGCTGGCTCTAGGAGCAGCAGGTGGAGCAACCGAAGGCGGTGGTGGAGTCGAAGGAGGCATCGGTGGTGGAGGTGGAGGTGGTGCGAGCGCTGGTGGAGCATGAGGGGGTGGGGACGGCGGAGGCAGAGGCAGAGGAGCGCGATGTCGTACATCACTGTGAGCAACCTTATAAACAGACGACGGTGGTTTTGCTTCAGCAGACGGAAGAGAAGGAGGCGGTGGAGGAGCAGAACTCTGGGAGCTGCTGCTGCTTCTACGGCGCTGACTCGGCGGCTGCTGCTTGCGACTGCGTTGCTTTTTGCTTGAAGCCGACAATGGTCGCTGATGCTGCTGCTTTGACTTCGACTTCGATTTCGAGCTCTTGCACACACTGCACTCGTAATAATCTGGCAGCGCCACGCCGTCTTCAAGTCCAACGCACAGAGTATGTTGCCAAATCTTGCAAACGTCACATTCGATCATGAGCTTGCCATCGTCGTAGTCAGAGCCGTGCAGTCCGCACTTGCAGTCGAAGTACCATTTCTCGCACTTGAAACACGTGAACTTGTCGTCCAGCTCGGTTCGTCCGGGTTTCAACGCACATCGCGTGTGCACCCAGTGATCGCATGATTCGCATAGCGTCATGTTGGTGCCGTCGTCAATGTTCTTCCCGCTCATTCCGCACGAACAGTCCACGATCCAGTCATCTTGGTCTTCGTCTGCTTTAATACCAACCGAAATCTGGATATTCTGCGACGCAGTTGCGTTTTCCTGGTACATTGTGACATCCTGCTGTCCATTCACAACTTTCTTCTTCTTCTTCTTGTTCTTTGAGGATGACGACGCCGACGAGCTCATCAAACTCGAGCTGCTCTTTTTCTTGTTGCGCTTCAGCTGCTCGAGGCGCTCTCGCTGGTGCTTCCGTGCTCTCTGGATGATCTCCTCCTTCGACTCACTTGTGATCTTCATCTCGTCCAACTTCGCGATCTTTCGAATCGCAAGCAGAGCGTCCACTGGCGCGGACGGGAGTCTCGGGTACGCATTTTCCAGATCAGATCCTTCGCTGTCGCTCGTGCTGCTCTCGCCCTCTTTCTCGGCTTCGTTCGCTTCGACCACAGGAGCTGTGTCGTGGTTGCTGCTGCTACTACTACTGCTGCTACTGCTGCTGCTGCTGCTCGAATCGCTGTCACTTCCGTCTTCGTCACCTGTTTTCTCATCTTCGTCCTTCTTCTCGTCCTCTTTTTTCTCTTCCTCCTTGTCAGGTTTCTCATCCGAGTCTGAATCGCTCGGACTGGAGCTGTCGCTGACGCTTGAGCTGGACTCGGAGCTGCTGTCGCTGCTGACACTGCTCTCACTGCTACTTGTGTTGCTTGTCGTTGACGGACATGGGCTGCTCCCGGCTTCATTCAAGTAGGCACCTTTATCAACACGAGGCGTAGCTACATGATCGGTCTTTTCTTCGACAGGGTGAGATATTTGCAGCTCCACATTGCGTCGAATGCTTTCCAGCATCTCCTTTGGCGATGCGAACCGACCGGCAGTCTTGCATATTCTCGCGACGCTGATCTCCTTGTACAAGCTCGGTTTGCTTGACAAGGTATCCTCCGAGGTGGTGCCGTTTTCATTTGCTTCACTGTCGAGCCATTTCTCAAGTTTGGCGACCAGCGTGTTGAGCTGCATCAATTCCCATGTCGATATGACAGCTTTGCGAGCACCACCGCTAGAAGCAGCCTTCTTGGTCGACTTGGAGACTTGGAGATTCCTGGCGTAGAACGCAGCGGCGTACCAGTGCACCGCTTCGAATTGAGGATACCGAAACTGCTTTGGGACGTGGAGCGCGTCTTCGATCGCATGGCAGCGAAACTGCATCTGAGTGTGGTACCCGGTCAGGAAATTGCCTCCGAAGGCAATCGAGTCCTCGGGCGTGTACACAGAGTGGATCCAGCCTGACGGCATCAAAAACGTCTCGCCGGCCTTGACCTCCACATACGACACGTCGTCCATGTGGTCGATCAGGAAATCCGACTCGCCAAACTTGTAGTTGGCCTGGAACTGGAAGTACGCGTGCAGATTCGCCTCTGTGGGCGGAATCAACAGGAAAATCTACGAGACAAACACGCGTCAATCATCATTAATACTCGCTCAGATGGACACTGCATCACTTTAAAAAAAGGATTGCAATGCATGCGTTGTACTTACTTTTCTTCCTTGGTAGAGATGGTACCAGACCGACGAGCCGCAAAAGTCGACGTGGAAGTCCGTGTAGCTCTCCGCGCAGCTCATGAGCGTGTAAAGCTGCACTCTTGGCATGCGCGCTCGGTCCGCTTTGTTCGCCTTGGGCCACGTCGACTCGACCCATCCGATCTCCTTCACTGCTGTTGGAGGGCGTACCAGGCGCGCCAGCTTGCTGGAGCCGCACTCGAGACTGAGCAAATTGAGGATGCGCGACCGCTCCGACGCGGGTTCTTTGAAAAACTCAACCCACTCTTTCAGCTTCCAGTCTTCGGCGAGCTCCAATTGAGACGCCACCTATTCGAGTTCGTAGCACACACATAACAAATGACAAACAGCAGGTCAGCTCAGCTGCCAGCCATATCATACGATATTTAAATATGCACACAAACGTACGTCAATCGCTCGAATGGGGCGCTCACTGCCAATGTTCTTCTCGAGCTCGTCCAAGCTCATGCCCGGCCCAGGAACTGGTTTGCACAAACAGCAAGAATCGCATTAGCACGTGAAGTATATACCATGCGATGCAACAGAGCGTACAAGCCAAGTAGCTACTTCGACAATGCACTGAAGCCTTACCTGTGAGGCCAACTTGCTGCGGCGACGCAGCGACAATCGGCTTTTGGAACCCATTCTCGAAGAACTGCAGCATGCGCACATAGAGATGAATGGATTATACCAGGTCAGTTCAGTTTGTTGTATCGAAAAATGCACCCACGAACCAAACAAAAATCAGCAATGCAAATAGCAAACTCACGTATTCGCGACCGATGACCTGTCCGCTAGGGACCCTGAACGCGATGCTCACTTGGGTCTTCGCTTCCTTCTTCAGCTGCTGCAGCCGCGTCTGCATGCGCGCGCGCCAGTCTGTCGCGGTTTCCAGCTGGAGCTTCTTGCGTAGCGGCACTTTGCGCAGCAGGAAGGTGCCGCTGTCGTTACTCGCATCTGCGTCCGCGTCGTCGTCGTCATCACTCGTCATGTCGTTCGCGCACTCACGGTGCTGCGCTGCTGCTTGGTGCTCCGCAAGCGCCGTCGCCGTCGCCGTCGCCCCGCGCGCGTCCATGGAGGAAGCCCGCATCGTCGGCCCCATTTTCGATTCTCCCCCGCCTCGCGCGCGCAGCAACAAAAAAGAAACACAAGAATTGAGGTTTTAAGCATATAAAATACAGAAAATTAGATTTATAAGCACATACAAACAGAAAAATTGCATGTATGACAGATTACGAAAGAATGATGATAAAGTTGGTGTCCCTACCAACCGATACAATTCGCAACAGTGCACTTGACAACCAGCGAACGGCTCCGAAAGCAGGTGATTGGATTGATTCCGTCGCGATTGATCATGAGTCAGTGGATGCTCCGGTGCGCGCTGCAGAAGGCGCTGGCCGCCGGCGTCACCACCAACGCTAGCGCTACTACTACTACCAGCAGCCTTCTCGCCACCGGCGCGGGTGTGCAGTCGACCGTGGCCTCGAAGCTGCACTGGGCGTCGCGAAGATACAGCACCTCGAGTGTGCCGGACCGCCGCAAGCGCAACCACCTGCAGAGCAACAAGAAGGACCAGAAGAAGAAAGGAGGCAGCGGCGCGGCAGACGGCGAGGAGGGTGTGACCACGATCAAGGGCCGCTTTGGCGCGAACGCGAACAACAACAACAACAACACCAAAGCCAAGGGCAACTGGGATCTCTTCAGCAGCAGCAGCAGCAACGCCAACCGCGTCAACAGCAACACCAGCGCAGCGAGATCCACTGGCGCTGGTGCGAGTGCAGCCACCAGTACCAGCGACAACGCCGCTGGAGGTGCGAATGCGCAGGCGAGTGGCAAGAACGCGTTCCGCAATGCGAAGAGCAACCCTCGCGCGGGAGCGTTCAACAAGAAGCAGAACAACAGCAACAGCCAGAGTCCAGTGTTCACCAACAAGTTCCAGAACCTGCTGTCGTTCGCGTTTGAATCCAACGATGACGCCAAGCCATCAGAAGGAGCAGGAAGAAGCGCAGGTGGCGCTTCGCCTTCACACCGTGGCGGAAAGAAGAAGTTCGATTTTGGTGCCAACAGCCAGACCAAGGCTCGCGGTGCGCTGCTAGCGAGCGATGACGACGATAACGTCGATTTCTTCAGCAACAACAGCAGCAGTAAAGGCGCAAGGGGCCCTGAACTGTCGGCGCTCGGACTCGTTGACGACGATGACGAGGAGGACGAGGCACACGCCCGCAAGCACAAGAGCAAGAACCCGAACGCTATCGCTGGCATTGCTGGCTCACTCCTGTCGGCGGCGGCGGCAGCCCCTGGGGGTTCGCCAGACAAGCGCAAGCAGCTCAAGAACAAGAAGAAGAAGGATGCGCGCAGTCTGCTGAAGAACTTCCAGTTTGAGAACAGCCTCTTCGACTCGGACGACGACCTCTTTGGTCACGTGGACTGGTCGGAGAAGCGCGGCGGGGGCGGCGGCAGCGGCGACGATAACGACAACCGAGAGCAGCGCCGTTTCCAGCGCACGATGCGCAAGCAGACCAAGCAAGCGCCGAAGGTGGTGCTCGCGCCGCGCGAAGTGGAGATCCCGACGACGATCTCGGTCGAGGACCTCGCGGAGCGCATGTGTGTCAAGTCGAAAGTGCTGATCAAGGCGCTGCGCGACCTGGGCGAGCGCGGCATGAAGGACGAGTCGGTGCTCACGAACGACGTCGCGGAGCTCGCGGTCGAGTCGCTCAACATGATCCCCGTGCTGCTTCCGCCCGAGTTTGTCGATCTGGAGCTCACAGTGCCGCCGGCCGACTGCTCCATGTTCCCGCACCGCTCGCCGATCATTTCGGTCATGGGCCATGTCGACCACGGCAAGACGACACTGTTGGATTCGCTGCGCAAGTCCAAGGTCGCGGCTGCCGAAGCGGGCGGGATCACGCAGAGCATCGGTGCGTTCACAGTGGAGCTGGGCAAGAAGTTTGGCAACCAGAGCAAGATCACGTTCATCGATACGCCCGGCCACGCGGCGTTCAGCGGTATGCGCTCGCGCGGCTCCGAGGTGACCGACATCATCGTGCTCGTGGTCGCCGCCGACGACGGTGTGCGTCCGCAGACCGTCGAGGTGATCCAGCTCGCGCAGAAGAACAACGTGCCGATGGTCGTGGCGGTCACCAAGTGCGATATGCACTCGCACGACGAGCAGGAAGTGCGGAATCGTATCGCCGACCAGCTCCTGAACCGCGGCGTGGTCGTGGAGCAGATGGGCGGCGACGTCCCTCTCGTGTGCGTCTCTGGCAAGACTGGCGAAGGTCTGGACTCTTTGAAGGAGACGATCGCGCTGCATGCCGAGATCCTGGACCTGAGGGCAGACAACAAGGCCAAGGGCGAGGCGATTGTGCTCGAAGCCAACATTGCGCGAGGCGTGGGCACCCAGGTGGATGCGATCGTGAAATGGGGCACGCTCAAGACCGGAACCATCGTTGTGTGCGGACTGGAGTACGGCAAGATCCGCGCGCTCGTGGACCAGAACGGGAAACGCGCCAAGGAGATCAGTCCGGGCAACCCGGTGCGCGTGATCGGGCTCAAGGGCCTGCCGAACGCCGGTGATGCGCTGCTTGTCGTCGAGAGCGAAGAGCGTGCGAAGGAAGTGATCGAGCAGCGCCAGGAGCTACTCGAGTGGGACCTCATGGCGACTGCGGAGGAAGTGGACGGCGACGATCCGTCGGGCAACCCGCACCGCCGACGAAAGTACATGGGTGCGCGCCGAAAGTGGCAGCAGATCGAGCTGCGTCGTCGCGAAGAAGTGGACGAAGCCAAGCGCGTGGCGTCGCTGAAGGCCGGTGACGCCGGCTACGTGGCGAACGTCGTGCCGATCATCGTCAAGACCGACTCGGTGGGCGTGATCTCGGCGATTGACGAGCTCATCGCATCGCTGCCGTCGGACGAAGCGGTGATCAAGCGCATCGTGGCGTCGGTCGGCCCGGTGTCGTCGTCGGATATTGCGATGGCGGAGGCCACTGGCGCGACGATTTACGCGTTCAACATCAAGCACCCGAGCACGATCGACCGCGAGGCGTTGGAGAAGAACGTGAGCATCCGACAGCACCGCGTGGTGTACACGATGTTGGATGACATCAAGGAGCTGCTGCGCGACAACCTGAGCGGCGTGGAGGAGACCGAGGTGATCGGCAGCGCCGAGGTGCTGCAGTCGATCCCGATCACGACATCCGGACGCCGCACGACCAACATTGCCGGTTGCAAGATCACGATGGGTGCCATGAACATGCAGGCCAAGTACCGACTCGTGCGCGACGGCGAGACGATCGTCGAGGGCATCTCGATGGAGTCGATGCGTCACTTCCAGGAGAAGGTCGGCGAGGTGACCAAGGGCCAGGAGTGCGGTTTGCAGCTCGACGGGCTCGACGACTTCCAGGTGGGCGACGTGCTGCAGGCGTACGTCGTCAAGGTCGTCAAGCGCGCGCTGTAGGCAGTAGCTGAAGATGGCAACACATGATAATCACACGTAGAGAACTTCCAACAACAGCATTCGTATAAAGAAGAAAAAAAAGGCAAAAGAAATTCATATTCATCCGTCACACGTTGGGGTTGCATGAGCTTGGGACCTCAGGAATCCCAGGAACTCTAGGATCGCGAACAGTAGTGTTGGATAGTAGTGTTGGATACTGGTCAAAAATGTCAAAAACATTTGGTCCATCCCACAATCCGCCACTTTCCCCACCGCAAATAGTGTGGGCCACCCATCCGAACCTGGCTTCAAACCGGTTTCTCTTAATGAATTTTATACCGGCCGGTTATGTAATTAAAAAAAACAATTACCGGTATACCGGTTGATTCAGTCCCCCTCTTTAGCAGTTTTTTCTCTCTTTTCTCGCTCACTTGAGTTTTGTATGGCCTCGTCGTCCGGCTCGACCAGACACTCCGGAGTTTTGAAAATTTGCGAGCGTGGGAAAGCAGGAGAGCGAGCAAGCGAGCGAGCGACCGATGGACCCGCACGCAGTGAACCCGATGGCGATGCAGCCCATGTCCATGCCTATGGGCATGCAGCAGCCCATGTCGATGCCCATGGCCGTGGCCAACAGCGGCCCCAACCCCGCGGCGGGCGGCGTACAGATGGGCATGGGCATGAACCCCATGGCTGGCGCGGGCGTGGCTGGCGCCGGCGCCGCGGGCCAGTACGGCGTGCCCCCGCAGCAGCAACAGCAGCAGCAGATGATGATGAACATGAACGCGATGAACGGCATGAACCCGCAGCAAATGGGCATGAACCCCCAGCAGATGGGCATGAAGATGAACGCGATGAACCCGAACGGCATGAACCCCAACATGCCGGTCCAAATGGTGAGCGGCGGGCCAGTCATGGGCGCCGATTGGCGCATCCAGCTCACCCGCGAGCACCGCGCGAACCTCATCGCCAAAATGTACGTGTCCATGGTTTTACATTGCTTTTGTATTGTTAAATGGGTCTCTGTGTGTGTCTTCCGATGCGCCTCGCAATACTAATGGGCTGTCTGGTTGTGAATCTTTGATGATGGGTTGACATGCTGAACAGCTACAATGAGATGGTGCGCGTCGCGAGCGACCCGCCGCCGGGCATCAAGCTCTGGATGAACGTGTCATGGTACGAGCTCACGCTGTACAAGGAGTCGCGCACCCAGGAGGACTACATCACGAAGATCTTCAACCGCCTGAAGTCGCTTCGCGCGCAGCCAACGGACGTGAACGCCGCCATGTCGGCGCAGGCGTTGCAGAACAACGGCATGCTTTCGCGTCTGGATTTCTCGTACTACAACAACCCGAACGTGGGCGTGCGCACTGCTCCTCCGCCTGCAGTCCAGACGCAACCTACTGGGTACCCAGGTCACCCACAGCAGTTCCCTGTCGCCGGTGGCCACCCTCCAGCCCCTACGGGTCCTCAGGTGCAAGTGAAGCAGCAGTCGCAGATGGCTACTGGCGGCGCACCTGCTGGTATGGCGAGCTTAGCCGCAGCGAATCCTGGTGCCCCCACGACGGACCCAGCCGCAGCAGCGCGCGCGGGGATGCCGAACGGACCTGTGAAGCCAGAGGCAGCGATGGGAAATGTCGCTGACAGCGCGGCGGAGTACTGGCGTCAACATGCTGCACTGAAAGCCAAGTACCACGACGACGTGGACAAGGTGCACAGTGCGTTCAAGAAATATGTGGATCACATGAAGGACCACAACGAAACGGACCAGAAGAAGAAACTGCGCTACCTGCTCAGCTACGTGCAGCTGTGCGCGAGTGTGCTGAGCGAAGACAAGTCGACCCACCAGCCGCGGAAACTCGAAGAGCTCGACAAGGTGTACAAGTACATTGTGAAAATTGTGAACCCGTACTTGAAGAAGCTGCGCACGGAGACAGACAAGAGGAGCTTTACGCCTGGTGGCAACAGTGCCAGCGGTCCAAGTGAAGCAGCAGGACAAGCGCCGACTGGCTCGCCTCCGAGCGGTCAGACTGGAGGGAATGCTGGTCCGTCAGGAGGTAACACCGGGATCCCGATGAATATGATGGATCCTAACGCTGCGATGCGTCAACAGCAACAGCAGCAGCAACAACAAGCTCAACAGCAGCAGCAACTTCAGCAGCAGCAAGCTCAACAGCAACAAGCGCAGCAGCAGCAGAATTCTCAGCAGCAAAACCCGTCCAATCAGCCAAACCAACAGCAGCAACAACAGCAGCAGCAGCCACCACAGGGACCTGGTGGAGCGCAACAAACTCCTCAGCAGAAGCAACAGCAATACCAACAGCATCTCCAGCGCCAGCACCAGATGCAACAGCAGCAGCAACAACAGCAGCGGCTACAGATGCAACGCCAGCAGCAACTCCAGATGCAGCGCCAACAACAGCTTCAGAACCAGCAGCAACAAGCGCAGCAGCAGCAGCAGCAGCAGCTTCAGAACCAGCAGCAGAAGCCGCAGGGTCAACAGCCAAGCCAGGGCGGTCAGCAGGCGAATCAAATGAAGCAGCAGCAACAACCGCCTAACCAGCCTAACCTGCAGCAGCAAAATCAGGGCAACAGCCAGCCACAGCAGCAGCAACAGCACCAACAACAGCAGCAGAGGGGGCAGCAAGGTCAGCCTGGGCAAGGATCGAACCAGCCTAGTGGCCAGCAGCAGCAGCAGCCTTCTCAGGCTCAACAGCAAGCGCAACAGCAACAGTTGCGTCAGCAACAAGCTCAGCAGCAGCACGCTCAGCAACAAGCTCAACAGCAGGCTCAACAGCAGCAAGCTCAGCAGCAGCAAGCTCAGCAGCAAGCCCAACAGCAGGCTCAGCAACAAGCCCAGCAACAAGCCCAGCAACAGCAACAGGCTCAGCAGCAGCAGCAGAAAAACCAGGCACAGTCTCAGCAAGCGCAGATGCAGAATCGTCAGCAGCAGCAGGAGAGCCCGTCGATGTCGTCAGGGCTTGGCTTGAGTCTGGACGACAGCCTGTACCCTGGCATGGACAGCGGTTCGCTTCTGCAGATGCCGTCCAATCTCTCCGGACCAGGCTCGTCGTCCAGCTATTCCATGGGCTTCCCGAACGATCTGTCGCCGACGGGCTTTGGCGATCTGGGCATCCTGGACATGGACGGCTCGGGGCTCTCGAGCTTGTCGTACGACGGCCAGGACACGCCGAACTCTGGGAATGGCGGCCGCCACGGCAGCGGCGGAGGCAACGACAGCAACGACGACAGCGGCGACAACGCGGACCTGATGACGTTTGTGGAGGCATTATAAGGCTGACGTTATGGAGACTTGTGCAGGACAAGAGAGAGAGAGAGAGAGAGAGAGAGAGAGCGAACGGTGATGTGACCGATCTGAATGACCGATGTGTAGCTTCTGTAGTGATTTGTTTTTCTTGAAGGTTTTTTTCTCCTTTGCCTGTTGTTTGTTTTTGTTATTGGAAAGAAAGAAAGACACAAGCGTTTGCATGAGGATCTTGCTTGCTTGCTTGTTTGTTGTTGCTGATTTGCGTGCATAAGTTCTTGTGCATGTATGCTAAGGTTGATGGTGGCTGGTACCAATCGGAATACGCAAGCGTCTCGAGAGGTTTGCTTTTGGTACCAAATGGACAGCAGCAGCAATCTTGCCGCCCGATTCCTACTGTAAGTGTATCTATCTGTAATCACAGAAACCAGAAAAGTGAGACCAAAGCTCAGATTTGAAGTGCCTGGCCTGTCGAGAAAGATCTCGCGGATCGGTTTTTCTGATACTTTTTGCAGGTGCCAACAAGTGTCACAACTTGTGACTCACAAGCAAGCAAGCAAATGACTTGCGGACGAGCACGCACCGACAAGCAAGCCGTCGGAACTGAATGTATTTTGTTAACTTTGAAGCGCTGTCTGCTAAAGAAACTTGAGCGAGCGTCATCAATCTTTCCCGCCGAGGCTTGCTTGTTACGCACGAATAAACGCAACCGAGGAGCAAGCCTCATCGTCATTTTTTTTGGAGCCAACTTGTGCGCATAGGTACAGTCCTCCCTCGACATGGCTCTCCTTGACTCGCACGAAAGTGCTTTGTTTGCGGCACACAAAAAAATATCCAGTGTCGGTCGTGCGTCCAGTCCCCTCTTGCTCTCTCCACGTTTTCGAAAAATCGAATTTTAGGTCAGGAAATTACGCATATAGCCTTGTGTGGTACTTATTTATAGAGGTCTTTGCAAACAGAAAGCACGCCACATTGCGTTTTGGCAGAGCGACGACCATGTGTTTTCACAGGAATGTTAAGTGGGCCGGATGCTATTTCTGTAATTTAGCGAAAAAGGAACGGGTCAGTTCATTTGTTGGGCAGAAAAACAAGCAAGTGAAACCTTGGGAGAGAGTTCCCCTTGTCAAACAAGCAGAGCCCTATTTGAGGGCAAACTTGCTTGTTGTGCGGGGCGAGAGACAAACAAGCAAGCAAGTAAGCAAGCAAGTGGCTCAGGAGCGAGTGAGCGTTTTTGCTTCTTACTCGACCTTTCCTCGCTGAGTGCGTGTGCGTGCAGTGTCAAGTCCCCCAAGAAGAGCGAGCGAGCCACTGTCATCCCCCTTGCAAGTCTGCGACGCTTGCGCGAGATTGACTCGGATTGCGCGCCGTCAAGTTGTTGTTGTGTCACCCACCAGCAGCCAGTCAGTCAGTCAGTTCCGTCACCCGCGTGCTTCACTTGATTTGTCTTGCGCGCGTTCGTTTGTGTTTGCTCTTGTTGCTTGCTTGCTTTGCTTTGTTGTTTGCGACGCAAGGTGACCCTTTTTTAGTACCAACAACCAGCAACAGCAGCAGCAAACAAGCCAACAACACGAGCGAGCGAGCACGTCCGCGCCAGTAGTACTCCTGTATGGTGCGTCCACGCGGCAAGTCAAACCCGATGAATCCGTCGCGCCTACTCAAGACGAGCACGAGCGGCTCCGCGAGCGTGCTCAACCTGCAGATGGCGCCGCTCGGCGCGCTCGCGCCGGCGCTGGAGGAGGACCTGGAGAGCCAGGCGCGCGCGTCGCTCTCGCTCTTCGGCTTCGGCGTGCACGACGCCGTCAACTGGAGCCTCGTGGCGGCCGGCGACTCGGTCTCCGCCGCCAGCGCCATGACCGGCAGCAACGGCGTCAACGGCAATGGCTACAGCAACGGGAACGGGAATGGAATTACCAGCAGCAGCAGCAGCAGTGCCAACGGCAACGCCAATGGGAATAGCGCCAGCGGGAATGGTGGTGGCGCCGCGGGCGTGATGCTGCTGGAGCGCGTCTGCCCCATCGGCACGAACGCGTTCCTCTGGAACACGATGAACATGGGCGAGTCCGGCGCGAGCGCCATGAGCGCGCTCAGCGGCGGCGACCCGAGCGACCCCGCTGGCGGCGGCATGAACCACCCGAGTGGCGAGGACGACCCGGACTGGGACCCGCTCGGCTACGGCCACATCTTCGCGTCCAAGATCCTACAGCAATATCTCGTCAAGTGCGTGGCGCTCATCCCAGCGTCGGTCGAGGAGGTCGTGGACCTGCTCATCCGCTCGGACCGCGACGACATGGAGACGCCCATGCACCACCTCGTGGGCGTCAAGATGACGGCGTCCGGCGTGATCTACCGCCGCAGGCGCAGGCGCGCCCGTCGCGCCAAGCACCCGCGCCGCGCGATCAGCTCGACCAATGGCAACGGCAGCAACAGCAACAGTAACGGCAGCATCAGCAGCAGCAGTCGGCGCCAACGCGCGCTCACCCCCCCGCAGTCACAGTCACATTCGCATTCCCACTCGCACTCGCATTCGCCCACGGACCTGAGCGACTCGTCGTCGTCCGACTCGGAGGAGGAAGAGGAAGTCGTGGTGATCGACGACAGCAGCGAGAACCAGTCGCTGAACGACCTCAACCGCCCGACAACCAGCAGTGCGCGGTACCATCTGCGCTCCACGGCAAGCACGGCATCCATGGACAGCAACGGCAGTGAGCGGCCGACCGTGAACATGACCATCCCGAACGCCCACTCGTTGTCGTCGTCGTCGTCGTCGTCGCTGTTCTCGTCGTACATGGACGAGTACCGCACGTCGCTGACCCAGGGCCAGCAGGGCAACCTGAGTCTCAAGTGGGTCGTGGGCGAGAAGACCGGCCGCATGTTCACGCAGCGCGCCAACTACTGCCTGCTCGACTACGAATGCGTGCTCGTGAACGACTGGGAGGAGGAGGCGAACGGCGGCCGCCCCATGTACGTGCGCGCGCTGCAGTCCGTGTACCTGCCGCAGTGCCAGCCGTGGATCGACGAGCTGGGAGCCAAACCCACGGACCTGCAGCCCACGGGCATCATGGTGCGCGAGGCGACGCAGCGTCCGGGGTTTGTCGAGGTGCAGTTCGTCGCGTCGATCCTGGAGAAGGCGCAGCTGCCGATGACGTCGCGCCGCGCGAAGCTGCGCGCGCTCGTCGCCAAGATCGCGAAGCTCGAGGAAGTGGTGACGAGCCGCCGGCTGTCGCAATCGCTGCTCGCGCACCAGCCGCACTGGGTGAGCAACCGTGAGCGCCACGTGTGCCACTGCTGCGACGCCGTGTTCAAAACACTCACGCGCCGGCGCCACCACTGCCGCCTCTGCGGTGAGATTTGCTGCTCCGACTGCTGTCCGAAGAAAGACGTGGCGCTCCCGGAGGTGGGCATCACGAGCGTGCGCGTGTGCGTGTTCTGCGTGCAGAAGCGGCGCCACAGCGGCGACACGGTCGAGTCGTCCTCCGTGTCGCTGTCGTCGTCCTCAGCAGCGGGGGCGACGCTCTCGCCCGTGGCCAAGAGCGGGGCGTCGTCCGCGTCGTCGTCGTACTACCTGGCCACGCCTCCGCCGCACCAGTCGCACAGCCACCACCACCTGACGCTGCAGCACTCGCTCTCGTCGTCGTCGTCGTCGCCGTCCGACTACTATTTATCCTCGTCGAGCTACGGCGGCTCGATGCCCGGCGGCACGAGCGGCTCGCTGGGCGACCGCAAGCCGTCGCTGGCGTCCTCCATGTTCCAGAAGTTCAAGAGTAGCAGCCTCGGTAACTAATAGAAAGCGAGAGAGTTGCTGGTCATAGTAGGTCGGTAGTCGTACGTAGGTTGTGGTCGTAGGTCAGCATTCGTCCGTCGTAGTAAATCATCAAATACAATAGGCATCTTATGTATCAAGCAGTTCAGCCATCCCCCACCAGAGACTTACTGTAGTATCAACAGCTACACGCGTGCATACATCGTCTTGTTTGTATTTGCTTGTATTGCTTTTTCTTCATTCTTCTCCCATACAAAACCCCTCCATCGTCACTCACCTCTACGAGCGTCCAAAGACCGCGCGGAAGCCCGCTTTCTGCGCCTCCGAGAGCGCGTCCGGGAACTCGACGTGGAACTTGATGTGCAGCGACCCTTTCTCGGACGGGAAGTGCTGCTTCGGCATGCCCTCACCGCGCATCACGCTCACGAACCGTGGCGGAGTCACCTGCGAGCGCACGACCTCCACCTGGCGGCCGTCCAGGTGCGTGAACGCCTTGCGGAAGCCCACGAGCGACTCTTTGAGCGAGATCGTCAGGTCCATCCACAGGTCGTCGCCGTCGCGCGTGAAGAGCGCGTGCGGGATCGTCTGCACCTGCAGTCGCAGGTGGCCCGCGCTCTGGCCGGGCACTTCGTCCGCGTAGTTCTCGTACTCGACCTCGAAGCCGTCGGGCGTGCCTTTTTCAATGTCCACGTCGAAGCTCAGGTCGCTCATCTCGACCTTGCGCCCGCTGCACACAGGGCACGTGCTGCTCGAGATCTTGCCCTTGCCGTGGCACTTCTCGCACGTGGTCTGGAATTGCTGGATAAAACCCGGACCGACGCGGCGTGTGGTCATCTTGACGCCGTGGCCGCCGCACTCCGAGCACACGTGCAGGTCGTCTTCGTGCGCGGTGCCCTTGCCGTGGCAATGGTGGCAGACCGTCTCGCGGCGGATCGAGAACTGCAGCACCTTACCGTTGTACAAGTCCGCGAGCGACACGCGCAGCGGCATCACGACGTCCGGCCCGCGCGACGGTTCCTGCTCGCGCTGACGCCGTCCGCCGCCGCCAAAGAACTGCGAGAAGATGTCGAACGGGTCGTGGCCACCTCCGCCGCCGCCATTCGCGCTCAGCCCTTCCTCACCGTAGCGGTCGTACTTGGTCTTCTTCTCTTCGTCCGACAGCACGTCATACGCTTGCAAACCGAATCACTGTAAGCCTCTCGTTGCGCTACTGTCAGGCAAGCATACATACACAGCAGCGCTTACCTCCAGCGACCTCTGCAAACTTCTTCTGCGCGTCTTCATCGCCCGGGTTCTTGTCTGGATGGTGCTGCAACACATTGGTATACGCGCATTACATGTTAAACTACGAAGAGCTCTTTTAGCAACTGCATGCGGTCAAGAGCTACGTTTGTACCTTGAGCGAGAGCTTGCGGAACGCACGCTTGATCTCCGCGGAGGACGCGTCGCGCGTGACGCCCAGCACCTCGTAGTAGTCCCTTCCGGCCAGCACGCTCGCGCAGAGCGCCGCCAACACCAGCGCCAGCAGCAGCAGTACCGTCCTGAGGCCACGCGGCGCCGCCATATTCGCCTTTTGTCTGTTGGCTTTCTCGAATCTTTTTGGCTCACAGCACAAGCTGAAGGACAAGTGGCAAGTGGATTTCGCACTTTAAAGAGTTGATAGGGTAATGTGCACGATGGCTGATGGAGCCACGTCACGTCTTTTTATATAAAACCTGTTTATTGTTTTAATATACCTTTGAAAAATGCAGAAAAATAGATGAGTTGACGTTCAAATACTCTATAGAATGAAATATGGCATGAGAATCAGTGTTAGAGGTGATATCCCTTTGACGCCCATTCAAAAGAAGCAAGTTGAAGCAAAATATGGAGACCCAAGCGTGAAGAAGCGATCTCAAGGGCTGCCTGCGTCTTCAGCCTCGCAAGGTACAGTGAGAATACGCTCATGAAGTGCGATATGAGATCCACTGCCCCGTGTCAAAGGCTGGGGTCGTGGCGCGCGCGTGCACGGATGGCACTCCAAAAACCTACAAACTGCTCGCCAGCGCGAATGCTGCTGCAACTGCTATCCAACAAGCAAGTTGACCTGTTTACAGCCGCGAACCTACCAGATCGCCTGTATTTTTGGGCCTATGTCGCCAGCATGTAGCTGGCAGGTCTCCGCGGTGCAGGCTCACCGATCCCTTCGCTAGCCGATCCTAGCAAGCGACTGACGTTCTTAATGAAGATGTTCTTACTTGCGTTGATGTCTCGGTCCTGAGTGAGGCGACACGAGTTACATGTGTAGATGGCGCTGGCTCCGAGATCGCACTTCACGTTCCCGCATCTTGAGCACGTCTTGGAAG
>JAASFI010000758.1:0-17983 GCA_023333705.1 Globisporangium viniferum | reverse complement strand
TCACCACGCGAACCTTCACGCCATGGCTGGCCTGATCAATCAGAGCATCCACAATCTATACGAAATACAAGACAGCCAAGTTAGACAGTATAACCACGGCCCGCTTTTTGATTCATCAACGAGTGTACTTACCGAAGTGTGGGTAATGATGTACACACAGACGTCGATTCGCTTCGTGGCACTGCGTAGCAGCTGGTGCACCTTCCGAAGCGACTGTCCGTGGTCGCGGAAGAACATTGCTTGCTCGGCGGGAGCGGGAGGGTGCACCATGGCCTTCAAGAGTCGCTGAAGCGTCCGCAGGGAGGCCATGAAGTCGATCACGCGATCTGATTGGTGCATTCGATTGCGCGATCTGATTGGTGGATTCGACCAAAAGTCTTTTGGTCTTCAGCATCGTTCGTCTTCAAAACACGGCGAAAGAAGACTTGGCAAGTTCAACTGCCGACCAGACTACCTGCTGTTGCAACAGCGAGTGAACAAACAAGAAGCCGACGAGAGCTCATTATCGAAAACGCCATTACGCAGGCACAGGCACAGGCACCATCACCACCACCAGAAGAAAAAGAAGAAGAATCTCAACATGCTGATGCTACGCCGCTCCTCTGCGCTTCGCTCGCACGCACTGCGCTCATCAGAGAAGCGATGGATCGGACAGGTACCAACATGACCACTTTTCGTGGCATCTGTAGCTGTTGGCTCCTGGCAGATGGGAAGTCCGTCGCTCACTCGTTTGTGTGTATGATCATGCATTGCACAGAAGCTTTCGCAGCGCTGGAGCCACCACAAGGTGGTCGCGGACGCGGATGAGGCGGTGAAGGACATCCCCGACGGATCCAAGCTGTGAGTGTCGCCATTTTCGTTCGCTTGCGTTTATAGAAAGAAGCATGTCGATAAGGTTGGCCGACGAGTGCGAGTTGCTGATGGATATACTGAGATTCTGGCTGTGTGCTGTGAATGACAACACAATAACAGAATCGTTGGTGGCTTTGGACTCTGCGGCATCCCGGAGAACAGCATCCAGGCGCTCGTCAAACAGGTGCGCTTTGTAGCTGCTGTCTTCATGGTAGTGACAGCGTTTGTGTGGCGCAGTTGAATAACGAATTGACCACTTGTATACCGTGCTGGGTTTTTTCTATTATTGCAGGGTGCGAAAGATCTCACGTGCGTGTCCAACAACGCTGGCGTCGATGACTTTGGTCTCGGTCTATTGCTCCAGACCCGCCAAGTGCGTGCTTCCGTTGACGCTCACTGAGGTTGCTTTGATTTAGTGTACTCACTCGTTGCGCCTGCCAATCCTGTGTATTGTAGATCAAGCGTATGATCTCGTCGTACGTGGGCGAAAACGCGCTCTTTGAGAAGCTCTACTTGACTGGCCAATTGGAAGTGGAGCTCACGCCTCAGGTACGAAAAGAGACGGCACAATTGCGTTTATCTGATGAGGTTATCATGCCCACAATATTCTTCTTTGGTGTGTGTCTGTGGTTACAATAGGGCACGTTGGCGGAACGCATTCGCTCGGGAGGCTCTGGCATCCCTGCGTTCTTCACACCGACTGCCTACGGCACTGTCATCCAGGAAGGAGGCTTCGCGATCAAGCTGAACCCAGACGGCACGACCAACATCCCGAGCCCGCCGCGTGAGGTGCGCGAGTTCAACAGCCGCAAGTACGTGATGGAGGAGGGCATCACGGGCGACTACGCGCTCGTGAAGGCGTGGAAGGGCGACAAGGATGGCAACCTGGTGTTCCGCGGCACGACGCGCAACTTTAACGTGGACGCTGCCAAGGCCGGCAAGATCACGATCGCAGAAGTCGAGGAGCTCGTGGAGCCTGGCGAGATCCACCCCGACGAGATCCACGTGCCGAGCGTGTTCGTGCAGCGCATCTTCAAGTCGAAGAATCTCGAGAAGCGCATCGAGCGATTGACGCTCTCGAACAGCTCCACCTCGCAAGCGCGCGTCTCCCCAGACCGCGAGCGCATCATCAAGCGCGCGGCGAAAGAGCTCAAGGACGGTATGTACGTGAATCTGGGCATTGGGCTCCCGACTTTGGCGTCCAACTACATCCCAGAGGGTGTGAAGGTCGTGCTGCAGAGCGAGAACGGACTCCTGGGCATGGGTCCGTACCCAAAAGAAGGCGAGCAGGACCCAGATCTGATCAACGCCGGCAAGGAGACCGTGACATACCTGCCTGGATCGTCGACGTTCACGTCGTCGGACTCGTTCGCGATGATCCGAGGCGGCCACATCCAGCTCACGATCCTCGGCGCGCTCCAGGTCGCTGCGAACGGCGACCTGGCGAACTGGATCATCCCAGGCAAGATGGTCAAGGGCATGGGCGGCGCCATGGACTTGGTCGGAAGCGGCAACCGCGTGGTCGTGACCATGGAGCACAACGCCAAGGGCAACGGCATGAAGATCCTGAACAAGTGCTCGCTGCCGCTGACCGGCAAGGGTGTGGTGAACACGATCATCACGGAGCTCGGCGTGTTCGACATCGTGCCGGGCAAGGGCCTCGTGCTGGTCGAGATCGCGTCCACGACGACCGTGGACGAAGTGCGCGCTCGCACCGAAGCGCCGTTTGAAGTGTCGCCAGACCTCAAGACCATGGACGACTAAGACAACGAATGGACCAAAAGTGCGTATGTGTATATCAATATGAACTTTTTGAAACGAAGCGAGTGGTTGGCACCTAGATCTCCTGGTTAACTTGTTGGGGTGTGCCGATCTGACCAAGCAGGAGCGCACGAATCACGCACAGCACGGATGGTAAGAGCGAGAGGAAGGATGTAGGATAAGCAGCAGAATGGGGGATCCGAGGAAGGATGAAGAGCTATTTTCGTAATAGAGAGAGTCTGAGAACCCCCAATCGGTTGAGCCTGAGAGAACGAGAGTCAACGTGAGCAGCCAGCTCAATTGACAACTTTCCCAGCAGCCAACCAGCAAGTGGTCAAGTGGCCAACAGAGCGCGAGTGGGAGTCGACGATAGAGGATGGCATCCCCCGCCAAAAAGGACGCGAAAGAGATCGACTACGTGTCGAAGGAGGCGAACCTGACGTCGCAGATCGAGAGCGAGCGCCAGGCGGCCAAGCGCTGGTGGGACGAGTACGGGCTCTGCTACCTCGAGAACGCCAAGGCCGAGGACTTCACCTACGACAACCGCATCCACGCGCTCAAGTCCAAGCTCGCGGACCTAAAGTGAGTGCTTCCCTGGATACTTGGGTGTACCTACCACTGGCGAACCCCATGAGGCGCTTGTTAACGAAGTGATGGCTTGCTTGGGTTGTGCGTGACAGGTTCCAAAGGGCGTCGCTGCAGACCACGAGCGCAGATTACGGCTGCCGTCCGCCATTCAAGGAGTGTCTGCCGAAGAAAATCTAATCAGCCAAGCAAGCCATGGGTGACCGATCACCTCTGCGATGATTTTCTTTTTCTTTGGCTTTGACGAACTGTATTCAGCCAACCCCTGGTTTATTTACCTAATTTAATGAAGTACAAGTGACCTAAACTGACGCCTCAATTGGAAGCTGTGATACGTTGCTGCTCAAAAAACCTAAAATCGAATATTCAAGAGCCCAAAGTTAAAACTATGAAAAAGAAAGTTGACAACCATGAGGACAGTATCCAACGAACTCACGATGGGTTCAGAAAACGTGCGGGTGGCAAATGGAAATATGGTTCTCTCGATCGATCTCCATTTACAGTGCTGAACGACAGACTCCGTCCCCACTCAGTTCATTCATTCCCGCATTTGCGTCGTGTCCCCTCAACGCTCCGTCAACCGTTATGGCCCGTGGCCCTCAGCACCATTCGTTCATGCGCATGACAGCGGCAGTCGCGCTCGCGATCTTCGCACTCGCCGCTATCGCCTCCGAAGCCGCCGCCACGCGCAATGGCGTCAACTGCCGCACGCTCTCCAACCTTTTGCAGATGACGTCCAAGCTCTGCATCTGTGAGCCGTGCCACCTGTGCGAGTTCAGCTTCCGCAACGGCGGCTGCGGGCTCATCAAGACCGCCGGCATGAGTCTCTTGGACGGCTCCGAGGTGCCAATGGAGCAGCCGCTTCTCAAACCCGAGCAGTGGTTCCTCACTTCAGTCGAGATCACCAAGTCCCGTAGCGGTGTCGTGAGAGACGATTTGTCGGACTACACCTCTGGCAACGACGTGCGAGCGTTCGTGGCGACAAGAGAATTCTTTGACGCGGTCTTCGACGACCTCGAAGCTACGCGGGCCAAGGACCGAATCCTACTCGCGGGCTGGAGCACCGACGAGGTCCCGTTCAAGCCCGAGACGGACCCGACTGGGGCAAAATCGGGTTTCCACAGCGTCATTAGTCGCGCAGTGGCTCGAGGCGTGAATTTCCACGCGCTCATTTGGAACAACCTGCTCGAAAAAGACCAGAATGTGAAAATGCGCGATTTTATCAACGCGCTGCCAACCAACAAGACTGGCAAGGCAGAGCTCATCTTTGACGACCGGCTGCCAGCCGCTGCGTCTGCGCACCACCAGAAGACGCTCGTCATCCAGCGTGAAGACGGCGAGGTGGTCGTCGCGTACGTGGGCGGCATCGACCTCACGAGCGACCGCTGGGACACGATCAAGCACGACCAGGACGCGCTGCGCAAGAAAGCGGGGATTGACCGAGGCAGCAATGGGTGGCTGGACGCCCAGGTGCGTATTGACGGGCTCGCCGCAGAGGACGTGGCGGCGAACTTCATTGCGCGCTGGAACTCCAAGACCAAGCCCGCGACCGACTTGCTCGACGACGTGCTCGACTTTGAGAACCCGGCGTACTCGACGCTCCCCGCACTGCCGAGTATCAAGGAGAACGTGGACGACTCGAAGGAGACGACTGGCTCCGAGTCTGAGGATGACAACGGACCGCACAACGTCCAGATCGTGCGCACGTTCAGCTGCAAGTACAAGAAGTACGAGTTTGCGCCAAAGGGCGAGACGTCGCTCTTTCAGGCGCGCATCAAGGCGATCCGTAACGCGAAGAACTACATCTACATCGAAGACCAGTACTTCGTGCTGGTACCAGAGCTCCTCGCCGAGATCCTGAAAGTGCTGCCGCAGCTGCAGCGCGTCATTGTCGTGGCGCCGAGACCGGAAACCGAAGTGAAGATCGCCGGGTACGAGAAGTTCATGTTCGACATGGTGTCGCCGATCCAGAAGCTGTTCCCGAACAAATTCCAGTTCTACACCACGAAAGCCACGCGCAACCTATACATCCACACGAAGCTCGTGGTCATCGACGACGTGTACGTGTCGATCGGCTCGGCGAACTGGAACCGCCGCAGCATGACGTCGGACTCGGAGATGGGGGCGAACGTCGTCGACAATGAGCTCGTGACGACGACCCCCGATGGTGTCACGGTGAACAACCTCGCGCTCGATTACCGTCTGCGCAAATTCCAGGAGCACACGGGGTTGAGCTACGACAGTCTGAAGACAATGAAGTTCATCGACGCGGCGAACCAGTTCGACCTCGCGGCCAAGGACCCGAGCACGATCATCGAGCCGCTGGAGGTCGACGAGAAGGCGTACTTTGCCGCGTACGCGAGCGATCCCGTGCGCAACTTGATCGACCCGCAGGACGTCTGCTAAAGTGGCGTATACATGTTCATGCAGACATGTACCTATCAGGATGATTGTACATCACCACCACGTTAACGTACACTTGCTGGAACATTCTCCTCATTTAAAGTTTGATGTCTGTGACAGGATCGAATGGTAGCCAACCCATGCGTGTCATTCATCACTTCAAGCAAGGAGCTCCATAGCCCAAATGTAGTATTCGTTTGCACCTAAAATAATCGTGCCTCACACAGCTGAGTTCGTTTGGGTTGTTTTGCGCCCAAAACTGACGACTGAGGTCCTGATTTATCACCCGTGATTGCTGTGCAAATCGGAGGGGAGCACTGACAACAGTTTGGTTCACAGACAACTGTGTCTGTGAACCAAACTCGGTTGTTTGGCTCACAGAAGCTCACAGAAGCTGGCTCGCAGTCACAGCTCTCCAGGCCCACAGCTCAATGCTGTGAAAGCACTGGTGATTGCGAGCACTTTGACTCTGTGTTTGTCCTTCGCAATGATGATGCCCTTGGCAGCGCTCAGCTGCTCTCCAATGCCAAAAGGTGCACCCGCTGGGACCTTCCCTTGCTTGCTGGAATATCAACCTTTTTACACAATCGTCTGCATATATTTGATATTTATCCAAAGTAATAATACAATATCTTTTTATATTAAGTAACGGACAATTTAAAAAACACCTGTTATCCGAGGTACATTTCAAATACGAGGATGGATAAACTTTTCGAAAAAGGGGCGGGGTGTGGTTTGTGCCGTTGGCGTTGATTGGCCCGCTCGCCATCTCCACACAGAGCAACGGTGAACGAGTGTGTGTGAAGAGAGGCGACGGAGCTGCCGCCCGCCCGCCTGTGCATTGAGTTCATTTCCAGATTGCGCGCGTGCCTGTCAGCCCATCAGTCCCACTCAGATCGACCAACATGGTGGCGATGAAGCTCGTACTCGGACTCGCGCTCACGGCGCTCTCGGCGCCGGCGCCACTGGTGTCCGCCACGCGCGAGGCCATCAACTGCCGCTACCTGGACAACCCGATGCAGATGACGCTGCTACTCTGCATCTGCCAGCCGTGCCACATGTGCGAGTTCAGCTTCTTCGGCGGCTGCGGCCTCATCCAGACAGCCAACATGAGCCTCTCGGACGGCTCGGACGTCAAGGTAGAGCAGCCGATCCTGGATCTGAACCAGTGGTACCTGACCAAGGACGAGATCACGGCGGCGCGCGGCGGCTTCCCGCGCGACGACTTGTCGGTGTACACATCGGGCAACCACATCACGACGTTCGCGGCCACGAACGAGTACTTCCACTCGATCTACCAGGACATCACAACCACGGGCGTGGACGACCGCATCTTCCTCACGGGCTGGAGCGTCGCCGACATCCCGTTCGAGCCGCAGACGGACCCGACCGGCGCCTGGTCGGGCTTTGAGAACATCTTCGCGGACGCGGTCGAGCGCGGCGCGAGCTTCAACGCGCTCGTGTGGAACAACGTGCTCGAGGTGCAGCAGAACGTGCAAGTGCGCGACTTTATCAACGGCCTCCCGCAATCGCCGAACGGCGGCAAGGCGCTCTTCATCTTCGACGACCGCCTCTCGGCGCCGGCGTCCGCACACCACCAGAAGTCGGTCGTGCTCTACCGCAAGGACGCTGAGCTGGTCGCATACGTCGGCGGCGTGGACCTGACCTACGACCGTTGGGACACCATCAAGCACAACAACATCGCGCTCCGCAAGCGCGCGGGCATCCAGAAGGACAACAACGGCTGGGTCGACGCGCACGTGCGTATCGAGGGACCCGCTGCGCGAGACGTAGCCGCGAACTTCCTCGGCCGCTGGAACTCCAAGACGCTGCCGTCGCAGGACCGTCTGGACTTCATCATGGACTTTGACAACCCGCCATACGAGCCACTGCCGCCGCTCCCAGAGACCCCCGCGGACGTCCAGGCCGAGAAGCAGGGCAACCACAACGTGCAGCTCGTGCGCACGTTCAGCTGTCTCTACAAGAACTACGAGTTCGCGCCGAATGGCGAGATCACGCTCTTCTACGCGCGCATCAAGGCGATCCGCAACGCCAAGAACTACATCTACATCGAGGACCAGTACTTCGTGCTCGTGCCAGAGCTGCTGGACGAGATCCTCAAGGTGATCGGGCAGCTGCAACGCATCATCGTCGTCGTGCCGCGTCCAGCGACCCAGGCCGCGCTGGCAGGGTACGAGAAGTACATGTTCGACAACGTCGTGCCGATCCAGAAGATGTACCCGAACAAGCTCCAGTTCTACGCCACGAAGCAGAGCCGTTCGATCTACGTGCACACGAAGCTCGTGATCATCGACGACGTGTACGTGTCCATCGGCTCGGGCAACTGGAACCGTCGCAGCATGACGTCGGACTCGGAGATCGGCGCCAACATCGTCGACGACGAAGTGACCGTGAACGGCGACGGCCTGCTCGTGACGAAGCTCGCGCTCGACTTCCGTCTCCGCAAGTTCTCGGAGCACACGGGCGTCAAGTACGACGACCTGAAGAAGATGACGTTCATCGAAGCGGCCAACAAGTTCGACGACTCGACGCAGGACCCTCTGACGACCATCGAGCACCTGGAGCTGATCGAGAAGCCCTACTTCACCACCTACGCGAGCGACGCCGTGCGCCAGCAGATCGACTCGCAGGACGTGTGCTTTCCGCAGGGCCTGTAGGAGGCAGTTGAGTGTAGCGAGCGTCCATAGTGAAGAGGCGTTTGGCGTCGTGGTCTAACGTATAAACAGACAAGAGGAGGAACGAAGTTTTGAACCAGCGAATTCATCCGAAATGAGTTTTGCATGTCATTGACGATCTATTGAGCAGGTACATAACCCAAATTACATGTTTAACACATACCCAAATTTAAGTTAAATCAGTCTCAGAGCTCAAAATAGAAAGATAAAGGGTTGTGAAACCCAAAATTAAGGAAAAGTAACTGACGATGCTTGTCAAATGAGCCGTTGTCCATCCTCCTCGGTCACTGCGAATGGGTGCGAAATGTGAAAGGAGACTTTTTCAGAGAGCGTTCGCTGAGAAAGAAGTCACTCGGTGCAGCTGCGTCTGCTGGCTTTTTTTCCTCTCTGGGATGACGCGCTTGAGCTCGGGCCAAAAGTGGCTCGAGCGCGTCAACCCAAAGCGATGAACTTCATCACTCAAGCGCGTGCGTGCGTATGCAAAAGATCCCCTCGTGTCCCTTCCTCTCATCCATCCAATGGGCGACCAGGATCCTGTTGTTCCGATTAAATGACTGCTACTGGACTGATTTGTGGTTTTAATCTGGGCAGTGCGTTGGTTGTTCAAAGCGAGCGTGAACTATGAGCTCACTTCCGCTTTGACGCTCTTCAGCCCCAGTCGCCAGCAATCGCCAGCAATCGCCAGCAGCAGCAACAGCAGCATCACGCCCGAGATGGTGCGAGGGATCAACACGCCGCGCCTGGCCGCTTGGCTCCTGCTCTTCGGCGTCAGCGCGCTCGCCCCCGCCGCCGATGGCCTGCGCGAGGGCGTGCACTGCCGCCCGCTCAAGAGTTACTACGACATGGCCACGGAGCTCTGCGTGTGCCAGCCGTGCCACCTGTGCGAGTTCAGCCTGACCGAGGGCAAGTGCGCGCTGATCCCGTTCGAGGGCCGCGACCTCTCGGACGGCTCGGACGTGGAGATCGACCAGCCGACGCTCGACCCGTCGCTCTGGTTCCTGACCGAGGACGAGATCACCAGCTCGCGCGGCGGCTTCCCGCGTGAGGACCTGTCCGTGTTCACGTCAGGCAACCAGGTCACGGGCTTCGTGGCCTCGAACGAATACTTCCACGCGGTCTACGACGACATCGAGAGCTGCGGCGCGAACCACCGCATCTTCCTCACGGGCTGGAGCGTCGACCAGGTGCCGTTCAAGCCGCAGGAGGACCCGACGGGCGAGGCCACGAACTTCGCCACGGTGTTCGGCAACGCGATCTCGCGCGGCGCCAACTTCCACGCGCTCGTGTGGAGCAACCTACTCGAGACGGAGCAGAACGTCAAGATGCGCGACCTGCTGCACAGTATCCCGTCGACCGACACGGGCGGCAAGGCGCACTTCATCTTCGACGACCGCCTCGCCGCGCACACGAACGCGCACCACCAGAAGTCGGTCATCATCGAGCGCAAGGACGACCTCGTGGCGTACGTCGGTGGCGTGGACCTCACGTCCGACCGCTGGGACACGATCCACCACGACCAGGACGAGCTGCGCACGCAGACGGGCATCCAGCGCATCTACAACGGCTGGGTGGACGCACACGTGCGCATCGTCGGCCCGGCGACCAAGGACGTGGCCGCGAACTTCCTCGCGCGCTGGAACTCGGACACGAAGCCATCGACCGACATCATCGACGACGTGCTGAACTTTGAGAACCCGGACAGCGTCGACCTCCCGATCGGCACGTGCGGCATCGACCCCGAGACGGACGGCAAGCACACGGGCACGCACAACGTGCAGATCGCGCGCACGTTCAGCTGCGAGTACAAGAACTACGAGTTCGCGCCGCGCGGCGAGACCTCGATCTTCCAGGCGCGCATCAAGGCGATCCGCAACGCGAAGAACTACATCTACATCGAGGACCAGTACTTCGTGCTCGTGCCGCAGCTGCTCGACGAGCTGCTCAAGGTGCTCCCGCGCTTGCAACGCATCATCGTGATGGTGCCGCGTCCGGACTCGTCGGCGACACTTGGCGGCTACGAGAAGTTCATGTACGACAACGTCGAGCCGATCCAGAAGAAGTACCCGAACAAGTTCCAGTTCTTCACGACGAAGAAGAGCCGCTCGATCTACGTGCACAGCAAGCTCGTGATCATCGATGATGTGTACCTCTCCGTGGGCTCGGCCAACTGGAACCGCCGCAGCATGACGTCGGACTCGGAGATCTCGGCCAACGTCGTGGACGACGAGCTCGTGGTCGCGCCCGAGGGCATCACGGTCAACAAGCTCGCACGCGACTACCGCATCCGCAAGTTCATGGAGAAGACCGGCCGCGACTACGAGACGCTGGACGCCATGACGTTCCTCGAGGCCGCGGACCAGATGGACCTCGCTGCGCAGGAGCCCGACACGCTCATCGAGCCTATGGAACTGGACGAGAAGATCTACTTTGTGGCCTACGAGAGCGAGCACCTGCGCGAGTTCTCGGACGCCGACGACCTCTGCGTCGAGACCTTGTAAGAAAAGAGAGAGAGAGAAAAGAATAACAGGAGGGTCAGTTTTGCGCCTGCCTATCATAATCAGGAATCTACACACAAAATGAATTGCATTTGATATTTGATGTTATCCGCTTGCTTAGAGAGTACCTCGGTTGGTGATGGCATTTCAGTTCATGTTGCTACCTGAATGGTACCTATATTAAGAGGTAACTAACCAGTAGTATCAGATCTGATTCTGACCTTCCTCACCCCCGTCAATTCGAAACATGGATACTAATGTAGGTCTTGTTAACTATATTATCATTGACAACTGAAATGGATACGGTCTGGATGGATCACATCTTGCTCCATTCAGCTTCGAGGGCCTCGAGCTTCTCTCGAGCGTGCCGCCCGTGGGACGAGCTTCCGCGCTCTCATGTGGACCAGTTTGGAAGAAATCGAGCAGAATACGCAAGCCCGAGACCCTATGAATTCGCTTCTAGTGGTGAAAAAAACAGCAGAAATGCCCAGATCACCTTCAGCGACAGAGTTCCAAACGGGTTCCTCGAATAACCAGCACAGCGACCTGACGGTAGTGAGATATGGCTGCCCCCGTGCAGTCGCTCTTTCCGAACAACTGTAGCTCTCCACGACCTCCAAGTGGCTTCAGTAGCTTACAGTCAGGCGCGTGATCTTCACGGCCTATTCTTTCCTCGCTGCTATAGATATGAGCTGCTCATGGGGATCAATCCGTCACAATTGACAGCAGAGATGTGATTCTTATGAGCAGTCCTGGAGCGTGCGAGTATTTCTGACGTGCAACTAGTATCAGAATGCGACGGTGCGAGTATCTTTGTGTTCCTTCCTGTGTGCTCAAAGAAGAAGAAAAAGAGCTGGGCAACGCGCACAGAAACACCGTACTGCGTGGTTTCATCCTTCTGCTGCTTGGGGTTCGTTCGTTCGTTAGTTACTGATCCGACAGGATCCTAGCGAGACGCGCCCGTCCGTTTGTGTGTCGCTTCAGCCATTTGTTTCCCCCTCACTTTTGGATTTTGGCTCCAGTCCCAACAAGGCAGCGCGCGACCGTCTTGTGAGTAGGTATCTATCCCAGACAGCCATGAAGGTCGTCTCTCGCAGCAGCGCCGGGTTTCCAGGCTTCCTGCTGCTACTGCTCACACTCACGTGCTCTAGACCAGCAGTTCAAACGGCACTCGCGGCTCGCAACGGCGTCACGTGCCAGGTCCTGAACCCGCCGCTGAAGATGGGCGGCCAGATCTGTCCGTGCAGACCCTGCCACGCGTGTGAGTTCGACCCCACGCTCGCGGAATGCAGGTTTGTACAAAGCCAAGAGCCCAGTCTCTCCGACGGCTCGGAGGTCCCGATTGAGCAGCCAGTGACAGCACTCAGCACCTGGTTCCTTAGCGAAGATGAGATCACCCAGTCCCGCGGTGGGGTTTCTAGGGACGACCTGGCAGTCTATACAACCGGCAATCTGGTGTCCGCGTTCGTGGCCCCCGAGGAGTTCTTCCACTCGGTCTTCCAGGACGTCAGGGCCACCGCCAGCGGTGACCGCATCTTCCTCACGTCCTGGACGGTCGACAACACGCCCTTCGAGCCAAAGACCGACCCAACGGGCGAGATCTCGGGCTTCCAGAACGTCTTTGGGCACGCCGTGGTGCGCGGCGCCGAGTTCTACGCGCTCGCGCACGCCAATTTCTGGGAGAAGAAGGGCAACACGCAGGTGCGCGACTACATCAACGGCCTCGGCCCGTCTCCGAACGGCGGCAAGGCGCACTTCCTCTTTGACGACCGCCTCGCGGTGCCAGGCAGCACGTCGAACCACCAGAAGGCGCTGGTGATCGAGAACAGAAACGACCGGATCGCGTACGTCGGCGGCATCGACCTCACCTCGGGACGCTGGGACGACCTCGCACACACGCAGAAAGCCGGCTGGATGGACTGCCACTTGCGCGTCATCGGCCCCGCCGCGAGCGACGTCTCGACCAACTTTCTCACGCGCTGGAACTCGTCCGCAACGCCCGGGGACTCGTTCACCGGCAAGATGCAGGAATTTGTCAACCCGGGCACGTATTCCTTGCTGCCCGCGATCTCCAGCGATCCACCCACGCACGGGCGCCATGCCGTCCAGATCGTGCGAACGTACCACTCGAGCTACTCGAAATTTGAAGCTGCACCGAAGGGCGAGCGATCGCTCTTTGACGCACGCGTCAAGGCGATCCGCAGTGCGAAGAACTACATCTACATCGAGGACCAATACTTTGTACTGGTTGCAAAGCTGCTCGAAGAACTCATGGCGGTGCTGCCTGGCCTCCAGCGTCTGATCGTCGTGGTGCAGTCCCCCGGGAGTGACGACGGCTACTCGCTGTACAAGAAGCTGCTGCACGACATGGCAGCGCCGATGCAGCTCAAGTACCCCAACAAGTTCCAGCTGTACACGACCAAGAAGGCGCGCAACATCTACGTGCACACGAAGCTCGTGCTCATCGACGACGTGTACCTGTCGATCGGGTCCGCGAACTGGAACGACAACAGCATGTTCCTGGACTCGGAGCTCAACGCGAACGTCGTCGACGAAGAGCTCGTCGCATCGCCCGACGGTGTTCGCGTGGGGAAGCTGGTGATCGACTACCGAACCCGCAAGTTCGCGGAGCTCACGGGCAAAAGCTATGAGGCGCTGAGCAAGATGACGTTCCTGGAGGCTGCGAACCTGCTGGACGCGGCCACGAAGGACCCCGCGAGCATCCTAGACGACCTGGAGCCGGAAGAGCAAAACTACGCGCCGCTGTAGAGAAGTATTTATGAGTATAGTGCGTAGAAAGCAGCGGTGGTACAATCAGTGCAAGCTCCATACAGATCGGCAACTTGTACAACAGAGGCGCATCGTTGGTCATTCATCGTTCATTCATTGCACGTGCATGCAACGCGGGACAAGAAAAGATACTTTTTTCTGTCTGACGCTTACAAAAAATGTGTTTGATTGGTTGAAACCACTTTTCCATCATCTTATTGGATGAAAAGAAAGTGAGATGGACCCACTTTCACCATCATTCCGAGTTTGATTCACATGCATTCTGAAACTGGATGGAGCTCTTCGTGGGTGATTGAGCTGCTTCTTCCCACTTTCGTTCTCGACAGGCGGCGCCACAACTCTCCCCACTTGCCACTCACACGAGCGACGCGAGCGATGGCGCGGCGTATGCGTGCGCTCGTGCTGATATGGGTCCTAGCGCTGTTGTACTGTGTCTCTGTCGACGCGAAGGTCGACCTCACGACGGCGAGATGCCACCCGAAGCCCAGCTTCACCGACATGATCAGCGCCGGGTGTATCTGTGAGCCCTGCGCGCTCTGTTACTTCAAGTTCGTGTCGTGGGAGTGCCGCTCGCTCTCGAATGACTCAGCCACGGACGTGCTGGTACCCTACGAGGATGATCTACTGGGGATGCAGCAGCCGCTGCTGGGGGCGTCGGACTGGTTCCTCATGGAGTACGAGATCACCAGGTCGCGTGGTGGGATCCCGAGAGACGATCTGCAGGTGTACAGCGAGCACAACGACGTGCAGCTCTTCCCCGCGACCAATAAGTTCTTTTCAGCAGTGTATAACGACTTGGAGTCTCTCAACGACTCGAACTGGCAGGTGTTCTTCACCGGATGGTCGCTCGACAACGTCCCGTTCCTCCCGAAGCGGTCCGACTGGCAGAACTCGACCTTCCAGGCGCTCTTTGGTCGCGTGATGCAGCGAGAGATCAAGGTCCGCGCGCTCGTGTGGGCGAACATCCTGGAACGCGCGCAGAACGTCGCGATGCAGCACTGGATGAACAGCTTCCATGGTAGTAGTAGTAATAACACAAGCAGTGACACCTTGGGACTGCTGCTCTTCGACAACCGCCTCCCGTACCCGACGTCCTCGCACCACCAGAAGACGCTGGTGCTGACTCACCCAAACCACACGGCGATCGCGTACCTCGGCGGCATCGACATGACCAACGACCGCTGGGATACGCGCTTTCATAACCGCACGAAGCTGCGCAAGCTGCGGAAGATCGCGCACCACTACGACGGCTGGGTGGACTCGTCGCTCCGACTGGAAGGTCCCGCAGCGCTGGACGTCGCGGCGAACTTTGTCGCCCGCTGGAACACGCAGCAGCAGCCGCTGGTCCTCGACGAAGAGATCATCTCGTTCGAGAACCCGACGCGGTCGCCTGAGGAGACGCGAGTCTCCATCTCATCGTCTTTGGAGACACCCAGCCAAGCCAGCAGCACCAGCAGCGATCGCCTCGCCACGGCAAGTGTCCAGATTGTGCGCACGTTCAGTTGCAAAGTGGGCTACGATTTCGCTGCAAAGGGCGAGGTGTCGCTGCTCCACGCCCGCCTGAAGGCGATCTCGCGCGCGCAGAACTACATTTACATCGAGGACCAGTACTTCATCAACGTCCCTGAGCTCCAGACAGCGCTGCTGCGCCAGCTGCCGCTGCTGCGCGCGCTCGTGGTCGTGACCCAGAAGCCGACGCTCGGTACCTCGGCGGTTGGCTACGGCAAGCTGCTCTACGAGATGGTCGAGCCGCTGGTGACCCAGTTCCCGAAGAAAGTACACCTCTTCACGATGAAGCCCGCGCTGGACGTGTACATCCACACCAAGGCCGTGCTCATCGACGACGTGTTCCTCTCGATCGGCTCGGGCAACTGGAACCGACGCAGCATGACGTCGGACTCGGAGATCGCGGCCAACATCGTGGACAGCGAGATCGTGACCGAGACCCCCGAGGGCATCCAGGTGAACGCGTTGGCGCGCGCGTTCCGCCTCGCCAAGTTCAGCGAGTTTTCGGGGCTGAGCGTCGCGGAGCTGAGCGACATGACGTTCTTCGAAGGTGTCCACGCGCTTGAACTCGCCGCGTTCTCCGCCGAGAGCGTGATCAGCAAGCTCCGCGTGGCGTTCGAGCCGTACTTTGAAGTCTTCCCAGATGAGCTCGAGGACGTCATCGATCCGTTCGACGTGTGTGTTCGTAGTGGGGGTGACGATGAAAGCAAACAAGTATATTGATTCGGTTGAAGTAATCCATCTATTCATTCACTCACTCGTCCTCTCCGTTAAAGTCGTCCGGGTCCACGACGTGGCGCGAGTAACTCGGTGGGAACATGACGAAATCCCACTTGGCGTCCACTGCGAGCGTGTCCAGCAGACCCCGTAATGAAGGGGAGGAGGACGGATCGTTCGCCGCCTTGTCGAGCAGCTCGCAGCTCTCCACGAGGCCGAGGGTCTCCAGGTCCTCGGGTCTGGCGCCGATCTTCTCGGCGAACTTCTGCAGCCGGAACCTCCGCACGCGCTTGCCCACGCGGATGCGCGCGTTCTCGGGAAGCGAGACCGTCGTGGAGGGGTCGTCGTGGTCGTCCACCACGCTGGCCGCGATCTCCGAGTCGCTCGTGGTGCTGCGCCGGTTCCAGTTGCACGAGCCGATGGACACGAACACGTCGTCGACGATGAGGATCTTCGAGTGGATGTACAGCTTGCGGCTCTCCTGGGTCGTGTAGATTTTGAAGATCGACGGAAACTTCTTCAGCAGCGGGTGCGCCATCTGGAACACGAGCTTCTCGTAGCCGGCGATCCGCCCCTGCGTAGACACGGTCGGCCGCTGCACGACCACGATCACCCGCAGCAGTCGCGGGAGCACCTCCTCGAGCGCCTCCATGAACTGCGGCATGAAGAAGAAGTACTGGTCCTCGATGTAAATGTAGTTGCGCGCCTGGCGGATCGCCTTGACGCGCGAATGCAGCAGCGAGAGCTCGCCCTTTGGAGCGAACTCCGGGTACATTTCGGGCGTGAGGCCGCTGAACGTGCGCACCACCTGCACGTGTGCGGTGGCGTCGCTCCCTAATGCTGATGGCGGTGAGCACGCCGTGAAGGGGATCACGTTGCGCACGTCCGGCGGGTTCTCGAACTTGAGCACCTTGTCGTCCAGGTCCACGCAGGGCTTATGTGCCGAGTTCCAGCGCGACGAGAACGTCGCGGCCACGTCCAGGACCATGGGGCCTTCGAACCGCATGGACGAGTCGAGCCAACCTTCGAATTCCTCAAAGATGCCGCACTCGCGCCGGAGCTTGGCCTGGTCGTGGGCGATCGTGTCCCAGCGGTCGCGCGTGAGATCGAGCCCGCCGACGTGCGCGATGAGCCGGTGCTGGCGCTTGACGACCACCATCTTCTGGTGATGCGACGACGACGGGTGCGGCAGGCGGTCGTCGAACACGCACAGACAGGAGCCGCGCCGCGTGGGGTTGTGGGCATTGGTTGGTTCTGGATGATCGACGGGCGGAGCCAGCGCGTTGAGCCAGTCGCGGACCTCGACGATTTCCTCGAACTGGAACAGGTTCGCCCAGAGTAGAATGCGCACGTGGACGCCGCGCTCAAGCACGGCGCGCGTGAAGATGCTCTCGAGCGCCGTGGCGTCCGCTTTCTGCTTGGAGCCCGTGGGCACGAGCGGCCACTTGGTGCTGAGCATCCAGCCGGCGATCCAGATCGAGTCCTCGGGGCCGCTCGCCGCCTCCATGTCTGCGAACATGGCCGCGAAGCCCTCGGCACCGCTGGGGAAGAGCGTGACGGCGTTCTTTTGTGTGGCGCACTGGAGATCCGATCGCTTGTGGCCGCCTCGGAACGCCGTGATCTCGCTCGCGGTGAGCAGCCACGCGCTCGGGTCGAGCTGCGGCTGGACGAGCTCGGGTGTGGACCGAGTGGGGGCCACGGGGGCGATGTGCGCATCTTCGTTCACGTCGTGGCTGCAGCGGCACGAGGAGAAGACGGAGCCCATGGCGGTTTGCGGACTGACTGGCTGACTGAACGCCGTCCTTCCTGCTTGGGGTGCACGACGGATGATAGGCGCACCAGTCCCGCATGACACAGTTGGTTAGATAAGCGTGTGGAGACAGCAGCCATTATCGCTGCGAACAGTCACCTGATACATGATGTGATTGCACTGAAATTCCGTCTGTGTCGTCCACTAAAAAAAGGACGCTTGAGCGTGCCTGTATTTTGGGGCTATGTCGCCAGCATGTAGCTGGCAGGTCTCCGCGGTGCAGGCTCGCCGATCCCTTCGCTAGCCGATCCTAGCAAGCGACTGACGTTCTTAATGAAGATGTTCTTACTGGCGTTGATGTCTCGGTCCTGAGTGAGGCGACACGAGTTACATGTGTAGATGGCACTGGCTCCGAGATCGTACTTCAC
>JAASFI010000757.1:0-17987 GCA_023333705.1 Globisporangium viniferum | reverse complement strand
GGCCAAACATATATAGGCATCGTACTTAGATAGATATACAGTCAGCTACCAGACAAACGCATTATCATCCCCAAAACGAGTTGGTGGTGACTTGACGAACAACAATGCCCTGAATATCAACAACAGCATAATCGAGGAATGCCCACATCATAATTGATAAAGCCCAGCATAATACACAAGGACATGTCATGGAGCTCTTACGTTGTCCGTGAGGGATTGCTTTGCGTGCTCGGAGGTTTTGTCCGCGATGACGCGGACTGCCACCTCGCGCTCCTTCGCCCTCACCAGTGCGTTCTTACAAGTGACAAACTCGGTTGTTGGATACATCAGCATTCGTGTGTAAGAGACAAATCCGCATATAAGAGTGCTGTTGGCGATTGGTTATTATACTTGATTTTAGTATGGGGTTGCACAATCCTCTTTGAATTTTTGAGGAATTATGCACTACACTTGGTATTTGTAAGGTAAAACCATTTAGCAAATATAAGAAGGATTCGATTCCTTGCCGAGCACTATACTTGGTATTCGTAAGAATGACCTATTAGCGTAGATAAGTAGGATCTTGATCCTGGTTGGAAGTTAACAGTAAAAAAGCAACAGAGCACGACTCCTTTCGACTCCATCGCTCTCTTCCAGGCGCATCCTCTCCCTGTTGTTGACTGTCAGTCGATGAATCCGACATTATTGACATCAATCCAAAAGGCAAACGTCGGTGACAAAATCAAGGAAGAAGCACCCTGAAGCAGGTCGAGTGCTGCAGATGGAGAGCTTGCTGGACGAGCGGCTCTTGTCTGGCGGGGCTGCTGGTGCATCCTCACCAGGTATCATTGGCGCCATGCCTCCGGTCGTCTCTGCGCGAATGGCGCCTGGCAACATCCGCTCGCTGATCCTCGAGAAGGAGAAGGAGCTGCACGACATCAACGAGTACCGCATCCGCACGCTCGAGGCGCTGCTGCGGGACAAAGTAAGTAAAGTAGGAAAGCGAAGGAGCCCAGTGCCAATGGAAGCGCTATACTTTGGCCCCAGTAGCTACAGGAAGTGGCCGTCTGTATGATCTGTGTCCGAGTTGTGGGTTGTTATTGGTTGCTGTTGCTGACAGCGCTCCATGTTTAATGTTTTGTATTGTTTGATCAGGAGTCCGCGGCAAATGGGTACAAGCAAAAGTTCAACAAGCTGCAGGAAGACTTCAAGTACAACCTGAAGGCAAGCTTTATGCAGTCTCTTGCTGTTGCACTGGTTTTACTGCACAGTACAGCGGTTGGCTCTAACAACACACATTGATTGTACTCGCGTGTAGCTGCTCGAAGGTCGTGATGAAGAGCTCGCGCTCTACGACTCGAACTTTGCGAATCTCAAGGGCGTGCTACGAGACCGCGAGGCCGAGATCAGCGAGCTCAAGGCCCACGTAGCGGACCTCCAGGTGGATCTGAAGCAGGAGCAGACCCGCTGCCAGGACCAGGAGGTCTACTTTCAGCAGAAACTGAAAGACGCGCGAGCGCAGATGGAAGGCGCGCGCTGGCAGTTCGACGACGAGCTGCGGCGGCAAAAAGACGAGATGGAGCAGCAAAAGCGGAAAATGGACCGAAGGCTGCGTGAACAGGAGGAAGACCTCGAGGCGCAGCGCCGCGAGATCAGCGTCACGTTCGACGAGATGATGCGGCAGCGCGAGGGCGAGTTCAAGACCGCGCTGGACCAGGTGCAGGCCAAGAACCGCGACCTGGAGCTCAAGCTCAAAACCACGACCCGCGAGAGCGACGCGAATAGAGATCGGCTAGAAGAAACAAAGATTAAGATGGACAACATGCAGCAGCTGCTCCAAGAGAACGAGAAAGAGCTCAAAGCCATGGAATGGCAGCTCTCAGACGTGCGCTCATCGAAAGACGCGAAGATCAATGAACTGGAAGACGAGATTACAAAGTTGCAGGAAGTGAAACAAGCGCTCCTAGACGAGTACGAAGGCAAGATGGCCGAGCTGCTGCAGTCGCTGCACTCGGTCGAGAAGGCGTTCGTGCAGCAGAAGAAGCAGTACGAGGACGAATTGCAGCACCACATGCGACGAAAGGTGAGTTATTGTCGTTGTCTGCTGTATACCAGAGATAAACTGCATTGCTCAATTCTAGAGATCGCGTGGCTAATGGATTTGTTTGTACCGATGTATCGATTAGGACGAAGAGTTACAGTCCCACACGCTTCGTCTGGAGGGCAAAATCGCGTCGCTGACAACCAAAGTTCGCGAACAGGAAGAGAAATGCGAGCAAGCCCAGGCAGAGCTCAAGCAGACCAAGCGGAACGGAGACGACAAGCTCCTGGAGAAAGATCGGGCCATTGAACATCTGAAAAGCGAATTCCAGGACCTCGAGGACCAGAAGCAGGCTCAGATCGCCGGTCTCAAGCAGCAAATGTGGAAATGCGACCGCGAGAACCTCAATTTGCAGGAGAAGATCAATGATCTGATGCTACAGCTGCAAGTGCAAAAGGAAAAAGACAAAGTGCATCGGCAAGAGCTCATTGAGAGCATGGAGAAGCAGGAGGATCTCAAACGCGAGATCGTGACGCTGAACCTGCGCTGGGAGAACAAGTGGCAGGACCACGAGCAGAAGATGAGTGGACGCAGCGAGCTTCGCATCCGCGAGCTGCAGCATGTGAAAGAGCGGTTGCTGTCAGAGAAACAGGGGTTGGAAGAGCGTTTGGTGCACTCGGAGAACGAGCTGCACCGACTTCGCTCGGAGGTGTACTCGCTCAAGTCGAATTCGCGGATCGCAGAGTCCTTTGGAGCGCAGTACTATGGAGCGAAAAGCAGCGCTCAACAAGGTTCATGGGATAGTAATGGCGGTGGCGAAGATAGAAGTCCAATGGCAGAGCGATTTAACGCTGGACAAGGAGGTAATGTGATGTCAGCAGCACCATCGCCGCTCTGGAGCGAGGACAACGGCGAGTTATCGCCAATTACAGGCATGTCGCCACTCTTAACAGACACGCCGACAAAGGGCGGGAGCGGTGGCAGTGGTGGTGGCATGATTTCTGCAGCAAATGGATCAGCATCGTCTTCATCTCTCGAGGCGTTGCAATTAGAGAACGCAAAACTTCGAGGTCGGTGGCCGAAGCATGAACCCGCTCCTGTTGGTCTCATCAGCTACGATGTGACTGCTAACTGGACTTGACCATTCGTGTGCATGTGTGTTTTCTCTCTCTTGTGTTGTGCAGATCTGATCCACCAAATGAAAGACGCGCTGGCTCAACAGGCAAATGATTTCGCTGGCGATACTGGTGGCGCTAGAAGTAACGAAGAAACCCTCGCTGCAGAGCTCCGCGAAGCTCAGAAGCGCTGCGTGCTCCTTGAAGCCAAACTCGTGCAGCTTAACACCATGGCAGTAAACTCTGCGTCTCACAATGGCAGTGGCGACACTAGCAGCAACAACAACAACACTGGACTCATCAACGCGCTCAGCGAAGTGAGTGCTCAGCTCACGCTCTGCAAGGCTGAACTTACCGAGGCGAACCGTATGATCGAGGTGCAGAGTAAACGGATTTCCGAACTCGAGGCTCAGATCGCTCAAGGGCAGTCTGGGGGATTCGAATTAGCATCCGACCGGGTGATTGGCGACGCGCAGGTATCAGATCTCAAGCGCAAGTTTGTTTCTGCGGAGAAGGACATCCAGCGGCTCGTGCAGGAGCGAAGCCAGTTGATGGAGCTGAGCAACCAGCTGAGAGCCGACCTTCGCAAGCTCAAAGAGAGTAACAGCAGCAGCAATGGTGGGAATGGAGGCCAAGATGTCAAAGTACCCGAGTTTGCTGGCAAGAAGGATTACGAGAACCTGGTCGCAGAGCTCAGTCGCTCGCTCGAAGAGTCCCGACTGCACAACAAAACGCTGAAGAAAGAGCTCCGGCGCATGCTAAAGTACCAAGTGATCAACAGCCAGCCGCAGACTTCGCCAGCTCCTGGAGAAGACGCTCAAAGACGAACCATGTCGGTCGCGAGTAGCGTAGCTGCGACAGATGTGACTATCGATGGAGATACAAGCAGAAGACGGTCGAGTACTCTGTCGATGATGAAAGCGCTCGAGTCGAACTCCTCGCAATATGATCCTAATGTATCACCAGAGGGAGCACGGGCCAGTAAGAGAACAAGCATCGCCGAGTCGATTGACAGCAGTAGCAGCGTTGGAGCAGACTTTGACGCCGAGTTGCTGTCGCTTGCGTCGCACAAGCGGAAGAGTATTGGAGATGGCAGCGAAGGTGGAGTCTCGTCACCTTTCCTGGAGAGAGGGAAACGATCGTCGAGCACTCGAAACTCGTCGTCTGCTTCGCTGAGTTCAGTCAGCAACACCACGCAGCGAATGCGATCAGCGTCGCCGGTGTCACGACCAAAAAGCATCCCTGAACGGGATAATGAGGACGCCGATGAAGAAGACGAGGACAGTGATGAAGGTACCACTTCTAGGAGAAAGAGTTCACGACGAAGCATTGATTCACGCGAGGGGAACCAACAGCCTTCGCTTTCGACTGGGGGAGACAATGGCAGCGGCAACGGAGCGAAGAGCGCACTGGGTTCGTTGTTCCAGCGCGACCGACTGGACTCGACAGCATCGAATGACGACTCGGGCACGACTGCAAAGGTGTCGGACGCGCGCCTGCGGCTGCAACAGGATATCCTTTCATGTTGATCCTCATTGCTGATACTCTTCTTTTGATACTCACGCGTGATGCTCTCCATTCAAAGGTGTGGGTTCCTTAACCATGTCGATTTGCCTTTGCACCCAAGGAAATGCTCTTGCTCGCAGGGAAGAAAGCCGAGCGGAGCACGAGTCTCGCAAGCTTTGCGTCGTCATCGAACGCCGCCGGAGCCCCAAGCCGCAGCAGCGACCGCGAGACCCCGAGTCAGAAGAGCGCAATCAAGAAGCTCAAGGACCTGCAGACGCGGCGTTCGGAAATGGTCACGGAGCGCAAAAAAGTGCGCAACTACAGCGTCGCAACGTAAATGCGAACAATGGGGACGAGCACCTACGTACGGATCATGTAAGCTAACAATGTAAAAAAGGTCGTTTATTGGGGATTTGCTTTTCTCTCTTGCGGCAAACTCGTTTGTCGACATTACGGACTGACTGGATAGGGCAGCTGGACATCGAGTCTCTCGAACTGCTGGCTGCGACCGACGGCGTCTTCACGGCAGTGCCCCTAAGTCCCAGTCGCTGGGTCTTCGATTTATTTTTCGTCTTTCTTCTTTCTTCTGTTCTTGGTACTGAAGTACCAAATGGCCATCTACAAGAAATAGTCGGGCGTGCGGCGCGTCACGTGCGGCTCACCACGGCGTGGAGCAGGATCGAATTGCAAACTAAAAGAAAAGGAGAGAGAGAGATTGGTAGGCACACAATACGCAACGTCAGTATCAGTTAACTCAGTACGGCATGCGGATCACAGCCATTCGACAGGTGCCACTTACAATGTGTACTTCATTTGCTCGTCGACCTCCATGATCGCGGCTTCGTTGCCGCATCGATAGCAGTAGTTGGGCGCGCTGAAGATCGTCACGACATTGCAGTTGTGGGACCAGTTGTAGCCTTCCATGACCAGCTGATGTGCTCGCGCGATGAGCGTGAGCCCGTTCGCGTGGTTGAACTGGTCCGAGATGTCCTGGCCGAACGTGTACCCTGCGCCGCGTGGCGAGATGCCCCAGCCCGAGCGGTCGTCCGGGTCCGACCAGAGCAGGTCGCACATCGCGCCTTCGTGCGGCACTTCCTGCAGGCGGTCAAAGCCGCGGATGTAGTCCAGTGTGTCGATCGACGGACTCAACCCGCCGTGCAGCGAGAAGATCTGGTTCTCGACCACCGCGGTCAGCGGCAGGTAGTCGAACACGTCCGTGAAGTACTTCCACACGTTCGGCGAGCCGTACTTGCGCAGACACTCGTCGTAGAAGCCGTAGACCTGCGTGATCTGGCGCGACTCGTGGTTGCCGCGCAGGATGAAGATGCGATCCTTGTAGCGCACTTTCAGGCACACGAGTAGCGTCACGGTCTCGACCTAGAGATTAGAACAACAATATCGGTGCAACCCTTGGGTATAAGACACTGCAAATGATAAACATTTGCAGATGGTCGCGTGAAACAGCAAGCACGCACCGAGTAGTAGCCACGGTCAACATAATCGCCCATAAATAAGTAGTTGGTGTCGGGAGCGTGGCCGCCGATGCGGAAGAGCTCCATGAGGTCGTGGAACTGGCCGTGCACGTCACCGCAGACCGTCACTGGACAGCGCACAGGCTGTACGTTCGACTCCTTCACGAGCACTTCTTTCGCCTACACGTACCAGTCAGTCACAGCAAACCAGTGATTAATCGCATCTATCCACCAAGAGGTCACCCAACCACGCAATGCGGCGCGCATCGTACCTTGTTGCAGAGCTGCATGACCTCGTTCTCCGTGAGGGGGTTGCATCCGTAGAGGCGCTCGCACCAGGCGTCTAGCGTCTCAATCGACAGATCGAATGGCGCGCTCATGTTCGTCAAAGGGGCGGGGTTGGATACTTTTTCCTCCTTCTTCTGGCAATCAGAGCAGCAGGCAGGGCGTCACTGGGGCGTCGGTAGTACACAGCGAGAGAGATCACTAGAGAGCTGGAGGGCGGAAGGGTAGGGAGAGCGCTTGACAGGCCGGGCGGTCTTGCGGCGGTTGGAGGGAAGCGAATGGGGAGTGGCTCCGCTTTCTTTCCGTGCAATCTTGCTGTCTGTCTGTCTGCTGGAAGCAAGTTTGGCTTGGCGCTTTGGCTTTGGGAGCATGGCACACGCGCACACGCAAAGGGCTGCTCGATGCGCCACACGTTCCTAACGTCAAGAGAAGATTACCTGCTATAGTGACGTATACCTTGATGATTGAAAGCGTAGTGCTCTTATAGAAAGGGGAATCGAGGGACAAAGATCGCGTGGACCACCTAGCAGCTACACAAAAAGTTAACAACGTGGCATTCATTCTTCCCTGTCGATTTTATTGGCTTGGAGAAAAGGAAACAAAGGAAAGCTTCTGATCTATGAGTATGCATGTATCTGTTGGTATGTATATTCGTGTGCTGGCTGCCGTCGAGTCTTGCTTGCTTCTCTAGCCCTTCTATATGGAGGTGTACGTTAAGCAAATATGCTCATGCGCGCTCTCTCTCTCTCCCTCTCTCTCTCTCTCTATGCTCCCTCGCTCGCTTACTGCTGCGGCTTGAAAGGCTCGGCGAGCTCTAATAACGCGTCTTCTATTCTCTTGGTGATCGCCTGGTAGAGCGCCTTCTCGCGCTCCTGGGACTCCCACGGCGTGGCGCCGACCACGCGGTCTTTCTCGAACGCGTCGAGGAGGTCGTCGAAAGAGAGCGGCTCGCCCACACGCACGCGCAGGTCGATGCCCGTCTTGGGCACGACCGTGATGAGCTGGTTCTTCTCGTTCTGCGGCATCACCTTCTCCATGTTGAAGTGGTAGAACGGCACGACCACGGGGCGCACTTTCGAGCGCGCGATCAGCTTTCCCACGCCCCACTTCAGCCGTCCGATCTCGTCACGACGAGGAGGACCGCGGCCGCCAAGCACTGGGTTTATCATTGACACAAGTGAGAAAAACGGATCAGTGGGTAATTCACATGAATGCATGAATACAACGGTGATCGTAAAGAGAAACATGCAGACGAACACTCGTATTGACAGATCTTGCCCTCGGGGAAGATGTGCACCCACTCCCCATTCTCCACCTTCTCAAAGATCGCTTCCATCATCTGCGCGTACACGAAAAACAAGTCCAGAGGTTAGCACTCTGTCACGCAAGATCGTTTCAGCTGGTTCATTAATCCACGCACCACATGATCCACGCCAGCGCCGCGCTTCACTGGAAGAGTCTTGGCACCGAAGAAGAGCGCGGAGATGGTCTTCCCATTCGTGTAGCTGTACTCTTGACTTTGATTCGCCACAAAAATGCCGAATTAGCCTCTGAAATCAGTGCGCACTGAAACAACACGATATGCAAACAATCAGCTGGGCAGTGGCACATACCTGCACAAGCTCCAGCGGCCGAGGCTCGGAAACAAACCATACTTCCACGGCAACATCCTGCATAGTATCAGCACAACCACATCCAAAGCAGTTAGTGATGAAAATTGCATCGCACTTGCGCTTCGTCACAAGGACACACACACACACACACACACACACACTTACGCGGAGATCACAGCCGGGTCGTCCACAGTCGCGCTGTGGTTCGAGACCGTGATGAGCGGGACGCCGCGCGGTCGCTCTTCGACGCTCTTGCGCAGGATCTCGGCGCCTTCCACATCGAACGAGTTGAGGAACTGCAGAAAGAACTTCCCCATCGTGGTCACTCCGAGAAACAGCGGCACGCGGCCCCAGTTGTGCACCCACTCTGGGAACTTCGTCTCGCGGTGATGCACGTACTTGCCATCGCCCATGTCAGCCATCGGGGCGTCCACGTACAGCGAGAACACGCCAAGCGACAGCGCCGAGCTCGTGCCGATCACCGCCGGTTTCACCACGCGCCGGAACATGCCGCTGGATGCACAAACGAGTCGAGAACGCTGGTAGGGGGCAGTGGTGGTGCGTGGGTATGCGGGTATTGAGCAGACGTGGCTGGGAGAACGCGAGCGAGTGCGCAGCGTGCGGTAACGGAGATGCGAGCGACTGGATCGGATCGTCAACCGCACGAGTTGCGCGTTGCGTGTTTCGCGTAATCGCCACCGGCAGAATCTGTCACCACGTTTTTCGGTTGGTCTGGTTTGAAGGCGTGAGTGAAGGCAGGCTTGCAGGATGCAAGTCGTGATGACACGTGATGACACGTGGTGACACTGAAGCATTCATGACTCGCAACATTGTTTTTGTAACAAAACTGATATAAAACTAGACAAAACAAAGTAGATGCTATTATTCTGCTTAGTACAGCATAATCTGCAAAGTTTGAAATCGATTCGAGCCAAACCGCTCGGCTCGTTGCACTTTCGCCTCGAAAAGCCACCATTTACGCATTTGCTGAACGAAGCGGCAGACTCGAGTGCATGAAGAGCAGCATGGCGTGTTCATGCACGCGCATCTTCTGAGCTGGTTTGCCTGAACTAACGTTAGGCTACAACAAGTGACTATGGAAATTGAAGCTCCATACGCCATCGATGTGCCTGCAATGGCCCCGGAGCAAACGGTCGATGCGGTGTTTGCCGACCTTGCAGCGTCGCTTGAAGCGCTCTGTGCGACCACACAGAGCCAGCTCTTCCAGCTGCTGATGCAACAGAACACGAGGCTCGTACGTTGCGAACAGAAACTGCAGCGCGGCGTCCAGAGTAATAGTGAACTGCTGACAGGTAAGCGCGTAGAGATCGAGGAGCAGCAGCGAGCGATTGAGGGACTCGAGGCGCGCGCCAAGAGAATGCAACAGCAGCTCCGGAAGGAGAAGCAGGAGCGCAGCGAGGAGAAAGAGTGGATCGTCCAGCTGTGGCCCGACGGACTCGTCTTACCAACGTTACTGAAGCCGTTTGAACCATCGAAGGAGATAGCGTTCGTGAAAGATGCGGACGACAGCAAGATCCTTCAAGCGCGCTTGAATCGAAGAGTCGCGAGAGAACGTGCCATCCAGCAGATTGAAGCAGCGCAGCAGTGGAAAGTGGTGGTGACACCAGCAACCACAAATCTGGACACAGGAGAAGTGGTTCCAGAAAGCGTGTACTACATGAACGTCGTGACGGGTGAGAACGTGTGGCAAGCGCCGCTCGCGATGGTGTTCGAACCTCCGCCGCAGTGGGATCACGCAAAGATGGACTGGAAGGATAGCTACGGGATCGAGTATTTCTTCGATAAAGATCCTGATGCAGCGACCAGAAGCGAGGATGGGGGTACTGATAGCGGCGGTGTCGACAGTGAATCTGGCGGCGCACTACTCGAGAAAACGAAGCCTTCGGCAAGAGACGACGACAAAGATGACGGTGACGATGAAATCGAAGACAAGCCTACGGACCCGATCGCTCTTCGTGAGCAGATGACGCAAGAGATCGAGAAGTTCAAGCACCTTGAAAAAGAACTTGCGACGAGCCAATCCCAGCAACGCTCACTCGCGCTTCAGCTTCTCAACGCCAGTCGCGACACTTTTGAGCGAGAGAAAGAAGCGCTCGAAGCAGAAGATGAAGAAAGGAAAGATGTGGAACGGAAGAAGAGAAAAGCGCTTCTGCAGGAGCAAGCAGCAGCAAAAGCCAAGGCTGAGGCTATCGAAAACAAAAGCAGCAAAAGCGTGCAAGTGAAATTCAGCAAGGACTCGGTGGAGAAGAAGGACCTGGCTCTTTCGAAGGATGATGAGCTCTTTGAGCAGGAGTTGGAAGAATTTGTTATTCAAGAGCGCGCAGACCGACCGTACTTGACGGCTCCAGTTGCGTTGGACCCTCGCGTGAAATTTCACCGCCGACTCGATGAAGAGTATGTCCACATGAAAAGCATGGAAGCCAAGGTCTTAGAGATTGAACAGCTGGAGTTCGACCTGCTGGAAAAGAGCTCGTTGCGTCATGAAGAATCCAAGGCAAAAGGAGAGGAAACGAAAGCTCTCTGTGACGAGATTCGAGCTCGCCAGCCAGAGGTTGATCAAGACTTGCAAAGTATACTCAAGACTATTGCACGTCTTGAAATCCCATTCCCGCCTCCAACTGAACCAAGACCAAACGAGGAAGAATTGCAGCGTGCGAGCGTGCGCTTTGTGACTGTAAAGCCGCTTGATGATGACGAAGATGACGACGAGACCGATGGTGACAAGGACGCAAATGCTGCTGAAACGAGTAACGAGGGAGGCAAGTCCAGAGAAGCGGAGCGCCAAATGATGGCTGCTGAAGTCGCGAAAGAAGGGATGTCAAGAGAAGAGATTGAGGCGCTTCTGAGAGACGAGGCAGAGCTCCTCCTGCTCAAGAGTTACGTAGATGCTGAGCAGCATTGGCGCGACTGGGAGAAAGAAGAGATTATGCGAATTGAAGAGCTAACTCAAGCAGTCAACCGACGAAAGTCTCTCGAGAACTTGCAACGGCAACTGGCCCTTGATTTGGCACTCTACGAAAGCGACGCACCATTCTTTACTCGTTTGTCAGAGTTGGAAAAGGAACTAAACACGAGGATGTGGCAAATTCAAGCAGATTCACAAATCGAGCGAGTTCGCTTCATGATTGAGCGCGCAGCAAGGGAAGAGGCGATTTTCCAAATGAATGACAGATTTGAAGAGCTGAAAGTACAGTTTGAGGCTGCGCAGAGAATGCCGTTGCAGGCGATCAACCCGCTCCAGCGCTTGGAGTTGGAGGAAGAGTCTCGTGCATTGTGCGACTCGCTCGGGAGCAAAATCAGCGAGTTACAAACAAAGTACTCGAAGGAAATGGAAGCGAAGAAGCTACTCGTAGAGCTTGAGTCAAGATCGTGTGGGTACGTGCACCAAAAGCTCGAGGAAGAAATGAAGCTGTTTAGTGAGAAACAAGCGCTGTGGGACCTCAATTTCTCGCTTGGAGACGAGATGCAAGCGGCGCGAAAGGCAATAGAGCGGCTGTACTCACTGATGGAGGAGCAGCAGCAGCAGTCGCAGCGACCGGAAAACCAGTCCGCAGTGGTTGCTGAACCTGAAGAGAAGAAGCAACTTCAGGCGAACCAGCAGCAGCAAGAAGAGGCGACTGCTGTTTTCGAGGCAAAGCTTCAATCGCTGCAGCAAGTTCGACAGTTTATGTTCACATGCTATGATCGTGAAGCTCGGTGGAGAAATCTGGCATCAATCGCGCTGATCAAGGACTGTAGCTCGAACGAATGGATGACAAACATGCAACGCGAACGCCACGAGTCCATGATGACGATACTGCAAGAGCAGCATGATTCAGAAGTGCTGAAGCTGAGGAAGCAAATCAGGTTGCTGCAGAAAGTGAAAGCGGTTCTGCATACCCAGATCAATGAGCTCCATGCAAAGATGGACCGGATTCAGCTTGCGTACCAAGAAAGCAGCGACCATGTTCGCAAACAAACCGAAAACGTTATTCATGCGTTAAATGCGGAGATCGAGCTGCAAAAGCAAGCGTTGCGAGATGAACAGAAGCGAGCTGCAGAAGAGCGCCAGCGGTTGACCAGTGAGCACGACGTCATTCGCAAAGAGCTGGAGACACGATTACTTGAGTTGGAAGAGATCAACGAGAAGCAGCGCCACTGGCTGACAGCTGCGAAGCGCGAGCTCAATGCGCAGCGAATCGCGAATGAAGAACTTGTGAAGGCGTACCAATCACTAGAGAAGCGCAGAGCAGCGGAAACGAATGACATGCGATTCAGAATCTCGTCACAGATCAAAAAGATCAACAATGTCGAGATGTGGAACTTGTCTCTCAAGCTGAAGGCCAAAGAAGCCCATGCGGAGCGGATCCAAATGCAAAAGGAAATGGATCGGCTGGTGGAGCAACACAAACAGCAGCAGCAGCTTCTTCGACAAAAAAACTGGAGGCACCGCGTTGCGGCCCAAGCGATTCTAACGAATGTCGACCTTCTGTTCAAATTTTTCGCTGGCGGATTAGAGATTCTTTCAGGTGCAACTCCAGAGATCAATTCGTCTCTACGGGCAAACGCCGCGATTGAAGTGATGGCTGCTTTGGTTCAGCACTGTCACCAAAACTCCATCAAGATCATTTGTGCAAAAGCTCTCGGACAGCTCGCCTGGAATGCCAATGTGACTCAACGCTCCTTAGGATGGCAGGCAAAGCACCAATGGTTTGGCTGGGTCACCACACAGTCTGACAAGCTCTTGGAGAAGATGGCGCGAGAAAACGTTGCGTTTGATGCTGTCGCAGACGAAGAGAGCGTGGAGATGAACTGGTTGGCGGATCCAAGTAACTCTACCTGTGTTGGCGAAAGCGACTACGATGCCGTCTTAAGAAAGGGTAAGAAGATCCAATTCGTCAAATCGTGGCACCAATTCGACGAGTTGAAGTTCCCAGATGAGAACAGCAATAACCAGGAGTACATAGGCTTGTCGCCAAGCATTCTGAGGACTGTCATCGATCTCTGCAAAGAGCCTTCGAAGGACCCGAAAGATCTCAAAAACCGAGATGATGAACCAACCAAGGAAGAGAAAATGCAAATCCAGAGAAACGCCCTGCTCTCGCTCGCGCTCATCGTCATGAACTCTCGAAATACAGCTATCATCGGTCGAATGGACGGCTGTATCTCGCTGTTGATCGGGCTCGTCGAACCAAAAGTTCCTCGCGAGGACACAAGTGCTGCGCAACGCGATCAATGCGCTGAGCAACTTGGCTTTCCAGAACAAATTCAACCAGTTGTCGATCACCAACCACGGAGCGATTCCCCACCTAGTTTCGTACTGCGACAAAGCCACTGACGTCGATTTGATTCTCGCATCGACCCAAGCGCTTTCGCATCTTTCCCAGGAAGAAACGAGTGTTTGTGAAGCGATCTTTGATGCTGGGGGGATCACTGTACTCACGCGATTGTGCCATTCTCCTCGAATCTACGACGCTGTCGAGCTGGACATCTACGAGCTGATCCAGACGCGCTCTGCTGGAATCATCGCGAACGTGATCACCATATTGGACAACGAGGACAACGAAAGCGATCACCGATCGCGCAACGTTGCGAGTGTCATCTTGAAAGAAGAAGAAGAGCTTCAAGCGTCAATGCAGCATGATCAGCGCAGCAAAATCAATGATCGTCGTAGGATTGGTGGTGTAACAAGCTTCGTGCTCATGTGCGCGTCTTGCAACCGTGACGTCGCTTTCCACGCCGCTCTTGTCCTTGGAAGCATCGCTCAGCACGACCCGATCCGAGCAGCAATCGGAAACTCCGGCGGTATTGACGCCCTATTTCTGCTAGCAGATCGCCCTCGAGACAAGGAGATGATGGTCCAAGCCACATGGGCACTGGCGAATTTGACGTGGAACCGCGACAACCAGTACCGAGTCGCAAGGTACTTTGACCACCTCTTCTCAATCTGTACCCTGGTTTCATCCTCCGCACGTGCTCAGTCCACCAACCAAGAGCTGGAAAGTGCGTCTCCCGAGCAAGACGAAGACGAAGTGAGCGACGACGACCTGGCTCGCCAGATTCGAGAGCACAGGCTGTGCATATTGGCCAACGCTTTGTTTTACAACGATGCGAATCGGCAGCTCGTCGCCTCTCAGCACAAGTGGATGGAGCTCATCCAGCGCAACTGTCTTCAGAGTCAAGGAGATACTCTGGAGCACTCGGCTCGAGCGTTGTGCTCGCTCTCATACAGCGATACGATTGCGTTAGCCATGGGTGCGAGCTCACACAAGTTCGAGAGTAACAGCAACGACCACTCCAGTAACAGCACCAGCAACTGGGAGCTCCCGTACAGTGGTCTGAAAGTGTTCATTCGCTTGTGTGGCTGTGCAGCGAATCCGCTTGTGCAGCGAAATGGACTCTTCGGAGTGATCAACTTGTGTCTTCACGACGCCAACAAGACGAGGATGCTGGATGTACCACACGGCATCGAGACGCTTGTGAATTTGAGCGGCAGCACGAATAAAGAGCTCTGTGATCCTGCGCTTGAGGCGTTAGAACTGCTCGCCGACGTCAGCCAACTCAAGAAAGACGGCATTTCATCTACGAACTCACTGGCGGCAACCGACATCAAGAAGCTCATTGCGCTGCTGAGCGAAGCCACGAACCCAGCGCTTGTTGCGATGATCAGCGATGCGATCGCGGACGAAGTCTGGAAGAAGCCAAGCGCGAAAGTGAAGCTGCGCAATGAGCACGGTCTCGAGAAACTGCTCGAGCTCTGCGTCAGTCCGCTTAGCGCAGTGGTGGGGGGAGGACACTCGATACCGCACGATCAAGAGCTTCTGCTCTTGATTTCGTGTCTCTGGGCGTTGCGCAACACAATCGCTGACAACGTCCGCAATCAAGACCTCGTCGGCGCACTCGGCGGTGTGGAGCAGCTCGTGATGCTCTATGATCGACAGAAGCGCAGCGAAGAGGTGGTGGAAGCCATCCTTGCGGTGCTCGTGTCCCTGGTGATGAAGCATCCGAGAAACAGCCAGCAGCTCGTTCAGTTTGGACTGGACATGCTCATTTCGCTGGCAGAGAAGACGGACTGCACTGGGAGTAGAGACGAAGAAGATCGAGAACGAACAATCCTGCCGCCTTTAGCGCCAGCTTCATCAGCAACAGCTTCCAAGTCGTCGCCGATGAAAACAGCTCACAACAAAATCAGTTCAGCTGCCGCTGCTGCACCAAGTAGCACGGACACTCGAGCTGAGTCAGGCAGACCCGAGCTCCAGAACGCAGCGCTCGCAAGAGATCTGCTGCAGCTGGTCGCGCCATACAACACGCCACCGTCCACTGCTGGCATAGCGTCAACACCAGCTTCCACTTCACCAGACAAACTCACAAAGATGCGCAGGTTTCAGCAGATGCAGGCAGCTTCGCTTCACCATCAGCAGCATCTGAAACAAGGCTGACAGCTGTGCAACCACTCGTGCGAATGCGAAAGACAAAGAATAATCATTCGCGACATCACAAAGCACCTTCAAATCGTCGTTCTCTCTTTGTAAATTCATTCTTACACTATTTTTTTCCCTTCTTCCAGAATGCCAGTCGACCGTCCTCTTCTCTCTCAAAGCAAGACTCGGTCGGACTCAGAAACAAAACGAATCATCAAATCCTAGCCAGACAGTCAGTCGACTTAATTGTTGTGCATCGTCTCGAGGTACTCGTGGCACTCCTTGGTCTCCTGGTCTCGTCGCGCTTTGCTCCAGCCGTGGAGGTCGCCCATCATGCTCACCACGCGCGGCACGAGCTGCGCCGTCGACTCGCTGTCGATAAACGCGAGGCGCATGCGGCGGCCGATCACGTCCGTGGCCTTCTGCGCGTACTCCTGACGCACCGCGAACACCACTTCGGCTTCCAGGTACGGGTACTTTGGGTGCAGGCGGCGCGGGTGGTCGCTCGGTTTGCGGTCCAGGAAGCCCGCCTTCTCGATCTCGGCGATCTGGAGCGCGCGCGTGCCGTAGTTGCGCATCAGGTGCTCCGAGATGTCCTTGTCCAGGTGGTAGCTCTCGCGCAGCGTCACGGTGATCGTGTCGAACTTCTTGTTGCACACTTCGCCGATGCGGTCGGCACCAATGATGCCCACATCCTTGGTCTTGCACGGCGTCGCCTTCTTCTGCAGCTCTGGCACGGTCTCGACAAGCTTGTCAATCGCGTCCTGCGCCATGCGACGGTATGTAGTCCACTTGCCGCCGGCGATCGTGACCAGGTTCGAGTCCGCGACTTCGACAACGTGCTCGCGCGAGATCTTCGAGGTCGTGCCGTCGTTGTGGCGAGGGTCCTTCACAAGCGGACGGATGCCCGACCACGCCGACTTGATGTCCGCGCGCGTGACGTCCACCGACAGGTAGCGGTTCGCTTCGTCAATGATAAAGTCCACTTCCTCCTTCGTTGGCGATGGGAGCATCGTGATCTCCGACTCCGAGTCGGTCGTGCCGGCAAGCGTTCCATTCTCCCATGGCAGGAAGAACAGCACGCGGCCGTCCGTCGTCTTTGGCACAATCAGACCCATGCGGTTTGGCGAAAAGTGGTCTGGCAGCACCGTGTGCACACCAGCCGCAGGCACGCAGATCTTCTCCTTCTTTGGGTCGTCCATCAAGCGAATGCCGTCCGTGAATGGGCCAGTCGCGTTCACGACCGAGTGCGCCTTGACGTCCCACTCCTCGCCCGTGAGCGTGTCCTTCACGTGCGCGCCGCGCACCTTGCCCTCGTCGTCCTTGATCAGGTGCTCCACCTTGACGTAGTTACACACGGTCGCGCCGTTCTGCGACGCCGTGAGCGCGATCGACACGTTCATGCGCGTGTCGTTCATCTGTCCGTCGTAGTACACCACGGCACCCTTCAGGCCTTCCTTGCGCAGCATTGGGAACTGGAACATCGCTTCATCCGCGTTAATGTAGTAGCTTCCAGGGACAAAGCGCTTCGAGCCCGCGACAATGTCGTACATCTTGGCGCCGGCCCACATGTACGGCACTTCCCACCAGTTGTAGATCGGGATCATGATCGGCAGCGGACGGTTCATGTACGGCGCCGCGCTCAAGAAGAACGAACGCTCCTCGAGCGCCTCAAACACGAGCTTGAACGCCGCGTAGTCGAGCTTCATGAACGCAGTCTCCAGGTAGCGGATACCGCCGTGGATGAGCTTGGTCGAGCGACCCGACGTGCCGGCGGCAAAGTCCGAGGCTTCCACTACGGCGGTGTTGAGTCCACGCGTGGCGGCGTCAAGCGCGCAGCCCGATCCGGTGGCGCCACCGCCGATGATGAGCACGTCAAAGTGCTCCTTCTTGAGGCGGTCGAGCTGCGCATCGCGCGACGGCACCTCGTACGGTGTGATGACCGAGCCGTCCTGGCACTTGATCGGCGCGACGAGGCGCGGCTTCTCCTTGGCGGAGACGATGGCAGCACCCGAGAGGCCCGTGATGCCCATGGCGCCGGCGCCGAGGCCCAGCGCCACGCGCTTGGAGGCGCGGCGAAACGCGAAGGAGGCCATGCTGACTGTTCGGAGCTGGCTTGGGAACTGCTGATGGAGGGAGAGCTTCTGCTTGGTCGCGAGCGAGCAAATCTGCGAATGGCATGCCACGCTGGATCACGAACTCTCGTTGTTTGCTCAACACCCACCGTTGTGTGGGTATTGAAAGGATCTGTCGCAAAACAAGGTGAGATTTTCGAAAATATCTCGATACACAGTGAGAAACTAGCAGAAAAGGTAATACAAATCACAACATGAGCAGTTTACGGTTGGTGATAAGAGCATCGGATTGGTGGAAATTTGATAAAATATCTTCATTCGTGTAAGTACGCGTAAGCATACGTACTGTGGCTGTAAAAAGTCTCCGCACCCTCTCCAAACCGATCTATTTTTCGGTCTTGCGAAAAAACGATGAGAGGTATGAGCAAAAGAACAGATGCATCGTGTTGAACGGGTTATAAGAAGCTGAAGGCTACTTTG
>JAASFI010000756.1:0-18005 GCA_023333705.1 Globisporangium viniferum | reverse complement strand
GGGGGGGGGGGGGGGGGGGGGGGGGTAGTAGTACAATCTCTGCTTTTAGAATGTCCCTTGAACAGAAATATCAATCCGGTTGTTTGTACCTGTGGCAATAAACCCTCGTCTTTGCGATTCGCCAAGCAGGATACCAATACGACATCCTTCAGATAGTGACTATTTCGATTACTAAGTACTCCACAGAAACTGCGGCGAACCCACTTTCAAACACTGCTTGAGTTTAAATCGTTACAAAACCTCATCATCCAAGTTTAGACTTCTCTCGCTTTCTCTGCGAGGACGAGCAGTGGATGGCCCGAAGATCAGCGTACTCGCTGTCCATATATATGGGCCTGGGACAAGATCTCGGGAAAAGTCCAGTCTTGATTTGCGATGTTGCAGCATTAGGCTTGAGGTTTCTTGGCACGCAATGGAGGCGGAAAGTTCTTTTGCGCATCAAAAGGTTCTCAAACATACCCTCACTTATTATAATGCAGGCGAGCTCACCAAGTGGGATCTTGCTCAAGTCCCGGATGGCAGTTGTTGCTGCTTTCTGTCTGATTTGGCTGGCGGCTTTGCTTGTTCCTTGCCATTCTCACTTTTGCCGATCACTTGAGCTCAAGTACCAACACCCCAGCAGTCCCCACGGCTTTCAACAGCAGCAGCATGGCGATTTCTCTTCAAAAACGTCCAGCCTTTCGGTGCCGATCCAGAAAATACCTCGGGTTTGCTGTGACGCTCGCCGCTCTTCAAGGTTGCGTGTCCGCGAGTGTGCCGACAGTGACGCCTGCTGAGTTCGGCAGCTGCGTCAAGATCTCTCTCGAGGCGGATGCTCAAAGCTCAACACGCAACGAGCACGTCCAGTACGTTGCGGACCCGAATTGCATCAACGGCGGACATGGCTGCGTCACGACGTTCTGCCGCAAGTGCGTGATCTCTGTTGAGATGGAATCTGAGCTGCTGCTCTGCGCCTCGGTTCCAGAGGCGACTACTGAAAGCGGCGGCGAGGTCTCTGCTGAAGCTGATCTTGGGGACTTGGACACTGAAGATGACGATGAAGGAGAGAGCGAGGATGACGAAGAAGAAGAAGAGGGAGACGGAGAAGAAGAACAGACAGAGTTTGGCGAATTTGACGACGTTTCAAGCGGAGGTGAGATCCATGGAACCCTCACGGAGGTCTCCCCAAGGCAAGGTGCCGACGCTGACACTGGGGACTCTGGAACCGAGGATACCGAAGCCGATGGAGACAACAGCAAGAGCGAAGACGCCGAGTTTGGTTTCGAGCCACCGAGGATCGGTGCTGAAGACAACCAGGAAGGAGCGGAGGTCAGCACCAGCAGCACAGACTTGACCACGACGCTCGAGTCCGGGCTCTTGGATACATTTGAATCCCTTTTGGCAACTATTTCGACAACTGCGGCTACTATGAACCTGACAGAAGCTGCGCCAAGTGGACCCGCAGGAGCTTCCGGCAGCGAGTTGACACCAGAGACAGGCGTTGAGACTCCAGTAGAGCAAGTGACAATCCAGAATAGTGCAGCAGCCGCAGCGATGTTGATAAACCCAAACGCGACGGCATCGCTCAGTGGAAGTCCCCCTGCTACTCTGGGCTCCTCTCCACTGTCGTGCGAGGCGTCACAGGGGGACGTGGACGTTGGGATCTCCGCTGTGGTCGACGCGTTCTGCGTGAACGGAGGACTCGGGTGCTTCAAAGGTGGCTGCCGTCAGTGCCGCTTCAAAGACACGCCCAAGTCCATGCACTTAAACGCGTGTCCCAAGTGATGAGTACTGCGTAGTAGGCTATAGTGTACTTCGGAGTACCGATATTTAGTTGTGTAAGGGCACTTTTGGGTACGCAAGCGAAGAATTATCAACAGCAGCACCAACAGATCAATCGAATGAACTCGTTTATACAACCCCACTCCTCAGTGGCCTTCGCACCTCATAAGTCATCTTATCGGTGATACGGCCAGCGTCTGTAGTCCAGTCCAATTGGCAGATAAACCTTGGTGACAAAGCATGGAGCAAGCATTTGGTCACCAGCGCTGGCCAGTGTATACTGGAATGAGCGGCTTCAAGGCCCAAGTGTCCTCGACAATATTCAACAAGTCGACAAAATCGGCAATATCGGTTGACCTCGGATGTCAGTCAATTCGCACCTCCACCAAGAATCCCAAACACTTTGTCAACGAGCAGTGTCGATATTGATATACTACGGTAGAACTAATTAAATAGAAACGCAGGCCGCGTTTCTGTACACTCATTTTTCAAGAGAACGATTTTCTAAGCCTCAAACATCGACACAGGCATGTTAATATTAATCTGACTATCGATTGTTGCTGTTGTGTGCCATGTCACCTGGAATGGGACTGAAAATGCCCGTTCGCGTTTCTGCACACCAGGCATACTACCCATCACGAGTCGATCCGACGTATATCAAATCCTTATTTATCTAAGCTCAAGTAAAGATACTATCTGGCATATCTACATTTTTCACTCCTATTTGTGATTTCTATTAATCTACCCTTGAATGCATTTATCTCTTCACTTTGAATTGTCACAGTTTGCGCCACATAGACCCGACCCGCCCACCAAGCACCACCCCATCCTTCAATCCGCGCAGCTCGCGCAGGGCTTGTCACCCTTCGCCATTCCGCAATCTCCCCCGCAAGCCTCAAGCCTCAAGCCTCAAGCACCAAACCAACCAAACTCATTCACTCACTCACTCACTCACTCACCATGGCCGCCATCCGCAAATACGTTATCGGAGGCAACTGGAAGTCCGTACGTGGCCCACGCCTCTCTCTCTTTCTCTCTATGCTCAATCTCTGTCTCTGTGTCTCTGTGTGAGTGTGTATCTCACGCTCGTTGTTTGCATGCATGCTGTATCGAATTTCCTACAGAACGGCACGAAGCAGTCGGTGCGCGAGCTCGCGGACGTGCTGAACAAGGTGGAGATCGACACGGAGCAGGTGGAGGTGATCGTGGCCCCGCCGGCGCTGCACGTGGACCTGGCGCAGCAGCTGCTGCAGAAGAACATCGCCGTGTGCGCGCAGAACGTGAGCCTCACGGGCTTTGGCGCCTACACGGGCGAGATCTCGGCCGAGCACTTGGTTGGTGCGTGGCTTGCGTGATTGAACTGACTGGTCGTATGTTGCTGTTGTTATTGTATGGCTGTGATGCTAATGACGCCTTTGCATCTCTCCGTGATTGTGTGCTGTACGTAGACTTTGGTCTCAAGTGGACGCTCACGGGCCACTCGGAGCGCCGCGCGTACTACGGCGAGACGGACGAGATCGTCGCGAAGAAGACCAAGCGCGCGCTCGACCACGGCCTCAACGTGATCTTCTGCATCGGCGAGACGCTCGAGGAGCGCCAGGCCGACCAGACGCTCGACGTGCTCAAGCGCCAGACCCAGGCGCTCGCGAACATCATCAGCGACACCGAGTGGGACCGCATCGTGATCGCGTACGAGCCAGTGTGGGCGATCGGCACGGGCGTCGTCGCGACCCCAGAGCAGGCCCAGGAGGCGCACAAGAACCTGCGCCACTGGATCGCCGGCAACGTGTCGGGCGACGTCGCGCAGAAGGTGCGCATCATCTACGGCGGCTCGGTGAACGGCAAGAACTGCGCCGAGCTCATCGCGCTGCACGACGTCGACGGCTTCCTCGTTGGCGGCGCCTCGCTTAAGCCAGAGTTCATCACGATCATCGAGAGCGCGCAGTAAAACAGCAATCAGCAGTAGCCAGCAGCATCGTACAAGCCACAGCAATGGGATAAACCACTGCCAAGAATCTCCCGACGTGGTACAGGCGCCTGTGTTTCTAATTTGTCTCTTTTGAATGGAAGTTTATAACTTTGGTCACCAACACCTCCTCCCCCCGTTTGAACAGCCATGATGATCGCATTTGGAACGGTAGTACCGATATTCAAAGCGAATCTATATATTCAAATTAACAAAGTCTGCGCTGTGATCTCTCCTCACATCAGGCAGCAAAGATCATCACCAGCAGCAGCAGTGCCAGCAAGCAGCCTAAGACTTTTGGTACATGAGGATGCCTTCCTTGTAGAGCGCCTTGGCGAGCTCGATCTGGTCCGCCGGGTCTTCGTGCGGCAGGTCGCCGACGCGGAAGAAGTCCGGGTAGCTCTGCAGGATGAACTCAATGCTCTCGGCGTCGTCCAGTTCAAACTCCAGGGGCGAGATCGGCGTCTCGTGGTGCTGGCGCGAGTTCTCGCGGCAGTGGTAGACCACGGCCTTGCCGTCTTCGATCACAAGGCGCACGATGTCGTGGCGCAGCAGCTTGAGCTGCGTGTTGACGTTGATCTTGAGCAGCGGGCTGTTGTCGCTCGTGCAGTTCTCCTCTTCGTCTTCGAGGCATGGTGGCAGGCGGTCGATCAAGAAGTTCTTGGCCATCTGGTCCGCCGCAGCGTCGAGCATGCCCATGGACTCGCCCAGCACCACTTTCAGCGTGTTCTTGACCTGGTCGCTGAACTCCTTGCGGCGTGTGTCGTCGGTCTGGTCCGAGTGCATCACGCCCATGTAGTTGAGGTAGTCGCGCGGCAGCGAGCGGCGCAGACTCACGTTGCTGTTGATCGCCGCAGCGATCGCTTCGGGGAGCAGCACTTCCAGGAAGTTGCCGATCGTGTTCTGCTGGCCCGTGGACACGGTCACGTGCAGCGAGTGCTTGTCCTTGGACGAGCGCGCCTGGTGAATGAAGCCGCGTGGGAAGTAGAGCAAGTCGCCCTCGTCGAGGTCCACTTCGAGCATGGGCTTGCCGATTTCTTCCGGCTTAAAGTTGCCGCTCGAGTACCGTGGCAGCGTGTTGGCGTCGTCCAGCGGCGGGTACACTTTCCAGTGCTTCGTGCCTTCGACCTGCAGCAGGAACGCCTCAATGTCGTCGTAGTGCGGCGCGAAGCCCTGCGTGCCCTTGGGCGTCAGGTACGTGTTGGAGCCAGCCATGCACCCCCACTCGCCCTCAAGGATCGAGAGCATCTTCCAGATGCCGTCCGAGTACTTCTGCGGACACAGCAGACGCACCGAGCAGCCGTCGTCAAAGTGCTTCCACACGTCCTTCGCGGTCGCCGCGCCGTCCGGGTTGAGCGTGCTGCGCGTCTTGTCCACATACTTGGTCAGGTCAATGTCCGCGCCGTACTCGAGCGTGTGCTGCTTGAGGATGCGGTCGATCTCGTCCTTGCTGAACCTGCAAGTAGGCAACATGGAGACAACGATGGTCAGTATCCTATGAGCTCTCCTATAGAGCTCGATAGCATTAACGAGCCACGCACCATCCGTCGTAGTACTTTGGGAACTTGCGCTTGATCGCGAGCGGGCGCTTCTCCCAGTACTTGTCGTAGAACTCTTCGAGCGGCATGGGGTAGATGAGCCACTCGAAGAAGAGCTTGGACTGCATCGCGCTGTGGACCTCCGTGTTGGCTGCCAGCTCGTGCGGCTCCATGATCTCATCCTGCGTCACCGCTGTAAATGTAGCAAAGCCATGCAGCACGCGAACAGTTCATTTCGCGTTAGCTGCATGGATGGTCGCATCAAGCCAGAGGCGCAGACTGATACATACATGCACAGAGAGAGGGTCACACGCACCTTTGTCCAGCACCAGCGGCGTGTCGTCCGCCTTGGGCGTCGTCTTGCGCTTCTTGGCCGCGGGGCCGCCAGCGCCGTTCTTGAGCTCGCCTTTGCCAGCCATTTTCAATTGATCCTTTGGGGTTGCGACTTGGAAATTGAGTTGATTTGATTTGATTGACTGGCAGAGAGAGTACTGTAATCACTTTATAATCGAATACTATTTATTATTGAGTTGAGAAGGAATTCGTACCTAACAGAACACAACCCATTAACCCATTAAGCCAAATATCCAATCGTGGGTGAAATGTCGATTTCATGTGCACAGGACTTGATGGACGATCTGCTGAGCAGTTCCGCGTGATCTTCGATACGGACTCGAGCGACATCTGGGTGTCCCGCGAGTCCTGTCGCGTCAGCATCCGACGCTATCACGCGCGTCGCACCGCTCCAGCTCGTACCGCAGTACGCATGACACCCCAGGAACCGAGCGCTTTGACGTGCACTATGAGAGAGGCAAGGTCTCGGGCGAGGTGATGGAGGAAACAAAAAGTTACTCTTTTTTTGCAACCCTTCTAGCCTGTTGGGACGAGCCACTGGCAGCCGCTCTTGGCGCTTCTGTTCTGCGTCTACTGAATCCCATCTCTCAGTCCCACGATCGAAATGGTTCAGCGTGTTTATTAACGCAACATCCCGTTTTCTCCACGGTGTAAATGAGTTTAGACACGAAGCGTCGCTCTCGAGACGACACAAAAAGTGGCCCCATCCGCTTCCACTTGACTTCTGATTCCCCATAGGCGCTCGCTGAACTGCATCTCAGTTCTCTGCTGTGGGCATTTCGCATGCATGCTAAAAGCCCTCAGAAGGTCGCTGTTTGTCTATTGTTCCCTGACGCTTGCGCTCCCAGCAGCAGCAAAACTCAAATGATAACCAGGCATGCTGGAATGCACCACACGCCAGCAGTGTCTGCCAAAGCACAGGTTCGAAAGTCAGACTGGTCTTATATCCAGAGATTATAATCAACCAGAGTCTATTATATTCTACCTACGATATTTATTATCAAGGTCTCACTTCGAAGTGAGTCGCGATCCCTCTGACGGAATTGATGGAACCAGGTGAGCGAAGATCGCCATCCACCGCCTCCCCACACGTCAAGTCGTTTCGGTTCGCCCCAGACGTGGCCGCTGGCCTTTGTCAGGGGATGGCTCCCACCAGCCGCATCATCAGTGGCTCCGAGAGCCTGAATTGCTCTCAAACGCCGCGTTGCGATTCCCATAACGGACAGACCCAGCAACGGCCACAGATCAGAGAGGGAGGACTCATGGCTTTGGTTTTCTTAATCGCTTAATCCGCTGTTGGTGTATCAACTCAACGTGATCGTTCTGTTAGCCACTAGTCCCTGGCGCTTGGGAGGGAGAGATGGGAGAAATCCATAACGGACCACCAAAGTTGAAAGATCGCTACTTTCTCGCCGCCAGGCAGGCGGGTGCGAGTTGAACGGACCGGTGGCGGCCGGTCTCTCTCAGCCGCTCGGCTTGGATGCCCTGCTTGCTATGGCCCAAGGCCTCCCTCACAAGCTCTCTCACTCTCGAATTTGGCAGCTCCTCCACAACAACCTCCAAACCAGCCAGTACGCAGCCAGATACCTTCTTCACCGAGACGCCATGGTGAGGTCCGAGACGTTCAGGATCCATCCGTGGACCACGCTCCTCGCTCTCTGCGCGGTCAACGCGCTCGCATTGCGCTCTTCTGTCGTCGTCGATGCCGCCAACAGCAACAACGTCCTAGTCGGCTCTTCGCTATTTTCATCGCAGTCCAAGAACTGCGAGGCAGCAACGAACCTCGCGTTCGCGCTCGGGAGCAGCATCGCCGAGGATCCGACCTGTGTGGGTGGCGGCTGCGGTTGCTACAGCGTAAACTGTCGCTTCTGCTTGGCGCTCCCAACCGATCGCTCGTCTGCGTACTTGCCTTACCCGGCTCCGACACCAACGCCGACACCAGCGCCAACGACAAAGATCCCAGGCTCACCTTCAGTGCCAACGCCATCGCCGACTCCGGAGCAAGCGGTCGTGTTTTAGCTGGAAGTCGTGACTTGTGACGCTGTCGTCTCACCAGGCGACTTGGCTGTTGGTGTGAACGTCGTTGCGGACGTGCACTGTCCTCAGGGCGGCATCGGCTGCTTCCAGGACACGTGCCGCTACTGCAAGACCCGCCTCACCGACCAGTCCAAGCACTTGCTCAACTGCGATGGCACCGTGGTTACTACGCCGGCAGCCGTGACGACACCAGCGGAGGTGACGACGCCAGCGGTATCGGTGCCTACTTCATCGACCGACTGTGCGCAGGCAGTGTCGATCGGTGACCAGGGTGTCGGCATCTCGGCGTACCTGGACGCGACCTGCAAGACCAGCGGCGGTGTCGGCTGCTTCTTCCAAGACACATGCCGCTACTGCAAGACCCGCGTGACGACTCAGTCCAAGAACTTTTTTGACTGCCCCACACCAGCTCCGACGACGCCTACTCCAACGACACCAACTCCGACACCAGCTGAAACTGCGGCGGGTGGGGTTCTGAGCGTGAGCGAAGGCAGCTCGGAGATCTCTTGAACAGCATCAGCATTGTCAGCGACTCGCGCTGCCTCATGAAGAGCATCACCGGCTGCATCCCGAGTCTCGCGTGCCGCTTCTGCTACACGAAGCTCACGGACAAGTCTCCAAGCACCTAGAAAGCTGCGTGGCGCCACTGTGCCCGGCGGCATCTCCGGGCAACACCGCGAGCGGACTGGACATCGCCTACGACAAGCGCTGCGCGAGCGGCGGCATCGGTTGCATCTCGACCTGCTGTCACTTCTGCAAGTTCCGCACAATCACCACTGACGATCACAAGGACTGCCTCGCGTGCAGCTCGATCACGAGTACTCCAGTGGTGATGCAGGCGGCGGTCAAGATGGCGATGGCGACATCGACTGACAGCGCCGGTGGTGGCATCACTGCTCGCACGACGGAGTCCACCGAGTTGACCCCATTCGAGTACGCTGTTGCCGGCGCCGCTGCGGTGGGTGTCGTCGCGGTCGTCGCGATGCTCGTGATCGGCGCCAAGCGCATCGTGAACAAGCTCCAGTCGTCTGCGGGTGTCCAGGAAGTCGACGTGTAAGGGTGGTGATGCATCAACTCACGCCTGCCCTCTCGCCACCTGGCATCTTCATCTGTATCCACAATCATTTTCCTCCTCTCTTCCACCTGTTGAATAGTCACACAAAGTGGTTAACATGAGTCCTTCACACCTTCCAAGTTTGTTCCTATCCAAGCCCTTGATTCTTTGATCATTGGCTGGACTCCATCATATTGCTGGAGCATGACGAACTCATTTGCAAAATAACAGTTGTCATTGTCGATTAGCCACCGACCGCCCCACAGAAGTAGTAGCATCTAACAGCAAGTACCTGGGGGGGATATCTATGAAGAAGCGCGCAACTCTGGCTGTTGCAGTTGCTGCCAGATCGCGCGGAGCTCCTCCACGTCGACGCTGCTCTGCTGGAGCAGCTGCTGCACCTTGAGCACGAGCTTCGAGGCTTCAGCTTCGTGCTCCGACTTCTGCTGCAGCGATTTCTCAAACTGCTCCGACTTGCGCGCGGCCGACTCGATCACTTGGTCGGGGAGCTTGGCCAGCATCGCGACGTTGAGCCCATAGCTCTTCGGACACATACCCTCCTCGAGTTTGTAGAGGAACGTGACCTTGCGGTCGTTCTCCGGGTCCACGATGCAGCCCATGTGGCCCAGCGACACCTGGTCGCTGTCGACGTACTCCTCAACCAGCGAGTGGTAGTGCGTCGCGAACATCGAGCGGCATTGGATCTTCTGCAGCAGGTGCTCCACGACCGAGTACGCGATCGCCGTGCCGTCGAACGTCGACGTTCCGCGTCCCAACTCATCCAGGATCACGAGCGAGTGGTTCGTCGCGTGGTTCAGGATCGTCGCGGTTTCCGAGAGCTCGACGTAGAGCGTACTCTGGCCCGCGAGGATGCGATCCGAGGCGCCGATGCGCGTGAAGATGCGGTCCACGGGGCTCATGCGGCACTTCTGCGCCGGCACAAAGCAACCGATCTGTGCCATCAATGTGAGCACACAGGTCTGGCGCAGCAGCGTGGACTTACCGCCCATGTTTGGACCACTGAGCAGGATCATTTGCCCATTGCCACCAACACCAAGCTGCGCGTCGTTCGGGATGAAGTCGCCGTCGAACGTCTGCGCCACGCACGGGTGCACGCCCTCTTCAATGTCGATGAACGGCACACCGTTGTTGCCCGCGACCGCCGAGACGATCTCTGGTCGGGAGTACCCGTCGCTCTGGGAGCTCACGAGCGCCAAACTGAGCAGACAGTCGAGCATCGCGAGGCATTGCACGGCCTTCATCCAGTACTTGTAGTCTTCGTCGAACTTGTGGAACACCTTGCGCATCTGGTCTTTCAATGCTTCGTCCTTGCGCGCCTCTGCCGACGCAAGCTGTGCAAGCAAGTCTCGGATCGTCGGCGTGTGGAATCGCTTGTAGCCTTTCTTGCGCGACTTGAGCTCGTACTCCTTTGGCTGCTTGGAGTTCACAGCGCTCTCAGGCACCTCCAGCTGGAAACGGTCTTCTTTCTTGGTGCCCCAGTACACGATCTGCTTGCACTTGAGGCTCGTGCGCTGCTCCTGCAGGTACTCCTGCAGCTCTTCTTCCACGCGCGCAATGTCGGCACACGCGTCGTCAAACTCAGGGTCAAAGCCCTCGGGTGGCACGATCACACCGGTTTTCTGCGCCACGGTCTGGTCGAAGCTGCGCTTGAAGAACTCGAGTTTCTCGCGCAAGTCTGGGAAGTGACCGAGGCGACGCGAGTTGGTGTCGCCACGGGCTTCTTCCTCTTCTTGTGCGTCGTTGCCAGTCTCACGGCTTTTCAGGATCATCTGCAGGATCGGCGAGCTGAACTGCGCGAAGCGAGGGCCGTAACCGCGCATGAGCTCCATCGCGACGTCAAACCCGTTGAGCACCGACAGGAAATCGCGAATCTTGCGGATGTTGTACGTGTTGGACTCGTACATGATCGCGCGGCTGTCCGGGTGCTCTTTCGAGCGGTACGACGACCCGAGCGCGTGGATTCGCGAGAGCAGACGCTCCAGATCCGGCAGTTTACGAAGATGCTCGCGCACTTCGCCCATGAGCTCGTCTTGCTGTCCGAGCTCTTCAACGGCGTCCAGACGCTCGTTGATCTCAGAGACCTTGCAGAGCGGCTTGACGACCCAGTCCTGGAAAAGCCGCTTGCCGAAGCTCGTTACGGTCTTGTCCATGATGTGGATCAGCGAGCCTGTGCGGCTTCCATTGTAGTTGTTGGTCAGGATTTCCAGGTTCTGGAGCGTCTGCGAGTCCAGGACCACGTAGTGCTGCTTGAGCTCCGCCTTCGCGTTCACGACTGCCGCAGCAGTCGCGTCTTCACTACCACCAGCAGACGTGAGCAACTCGCGCGCTTCTTCGTCTGAGGGCTTGTAGCGACTGAAGTTGCAGAGCGACAGCAGTTCCTGGTCGATGATACTGCGTCGCAGATGCCAGATGCAGCCGCCGAGCGCGCTGATCGCAAGCTGTCCGTCCGCTTTCACCGTCTTGTCCATTTCGAGGAACTCGAGCACCTCCTCTGGCCACCCGTGCTCCTTGAAGTACCCAGCGCGCTCGATCTCATCGACAGTTTTTGACGCGTCCCAGAACTCTTTGCTCACGCGGAGCTCGCTTCGGATCGCAGACGGCGCCGCGTGCTTGAGCACCATTTTCGTGTCGTCCGAGAGTCCCGAGCGCTCGCTCACAATCTCCACCACGTGGAACTGCGCGAACAGAGTCTTCAGGCGGTCGCGCTGCTCCGTGTCGTCAAACTCTGCGAGGTGGAACGCACCGGTGGCAGAGTCGATCATGCAGATGCCGAATCGGATCGCTTTCATCGTAGGCGAGGAAGCGTCCACCTGCTCCTTCAGCGCGATGAGCTTGCGTGAAACCTGCTCTTGCGACGAGATCGGCGCGTCCAAGAAGCTGCTTGTGTTGGTCCCCACCGACAGCAACGAACAGATCTCTCGGCGCACGACCTTGGACTTGACTTTCGAGCCGACGTTCCGCTCTTTCATCATGTCTGGCGTCTCGGTTTGCTCCACACGAGCAACGCGGTAGCCTTTCTCAACAAGCTGCGACGACATCTTGGAGTACGCGATCTCGGGAAAGCCCGAGTGCGCCTTGTCGCCTTTCATGTAGATCAGGTTGAGCTCCTTGAAGCCCACGTCGGCGTCCATGTGGAAGAGCTCGTAGAACTTGCCCACTTTGAAGAACAGCACTGTGTCCATGTTGCGCGACTTGACTTCCCACCATTGCACCATCGCGGGGGTCTCTTTCTTGAGAAACTCTGGCGGTACCAGCAGTGTACGCGAATCAAAGTCGGGCGAGTCGGGCTTGTTGCCGTTGATGTCGCGGCGCTTCTCGTGGAGGAACGGGAGCGAGTCGTGGATGTGGCAACCAGCACCGGACGCGGCACCCGAGGTCTCGCTCAGAGTACCAGCATCCGCTGAAGCTTTCTTCGCTAACGAGGATGGCGTCGAAATGCTTTTCTTTGAAGACGATGGCGGTGGCGAGAGAAACGACGCCGAGCCGCTCTTCTTTGCAGGAGTCGCCGCCTTCTTCGCTGGAGTCACCACTGCTTTCCGTCGTTTCCGCACCGGTTCTTCTTCTTCCTCCTCCTCCTCTTCGTCTTCCTCATCTTCTTCATCGTCATCGTCGGTGCCTTCGCTCTCTGCACCACTGAACTCGGACTCGTCGTCGTTCGCGCCGTCGCCATTCTTGCTGTTGGGGTCCCACTCGTCGTCACTGCTCACAACGTTTCGCGTCACTCGTCGTCGTGAACGGCTCTGCTGCGTGACAGGCTCACTCATCTCTTGATCTTCCGAGTCGCTGTCGTCGTCTTCAACAATCATCTTGGTAGGTTGTTGGCGGGTCTTCTTCTCCGGCTGATCCTTGTTTTTCAAAGCCACTGAATCACTGGAGCTCTTCACCTTAAATGTCGTCTTCTTCTTGCCAGTCATGGCATCGTCTTCGTCTTCTTCTTCCGAGCTCGTGCCCAGAAAGTCTTCGTACGCCTTGCGCTTTGCAGTCGGGCTCTTGGTGCCACTCGACGGGGAAGCCGCTTCCGCTGGTTCAGTCGCGTCGTTCTCTGTCTTCTTCTTCAGCTTGGGCGAGAAATCAATGCGCTTACGCGTTGCCGCTGCATCACCATCACCATCAGCGTCTTTAGACGGCACTGGACGCTTCTTGGACGAGCTGACGCTAGTTGAGCTCGGTGTCTTGGTCTTCGTCGCGGAGCTCTTCGCCTTCGTGTTGCTGTTGTTGTTGGTGCTGGTAGTGCTGCCCGCCGTCGTGGGCGTCGCTTTCTTCACCGTGCCGTTCGCCGGCGGGCTGAAGAAGCTCAGCAGCGACTTCTGCTGCTTCTGCTTCTGCTTCATGGCTCGCGCGCTTCTTTCTCTCTCGCTCTGTCTGGAAGTGCAGTCGCAGGAGCAGAGGCAGAACAGCGAGAGCTCTTGCAGGTGAAGGAAATGAAGAGCTTGACAAAAGGCTCGCACCTGATCTGGCGCCAATGAAAAAAGTTGTTCCCGCCAAAAAAACAGGGGTGGCAAAATAGCGCCAAAATAAAAATGTACCAGTCAAAGCGGTACAACCTTGAACTGGTACAGTGTACCACACATGTCAAGAGAAAATGACGACAAAAACGGGGGTTATGCATGCGTGTCATCGCAACTTGACCTCTTCGTGGTCTATTTCAAGGCATCACCTACTTTGTATCCGATATGTTGCGCGCTTCTGGAGGTCGTTCTTATCACGAGCCTATCCGGCTTCTTCGGCGTCTAATCCTGCTTGGCTGGGATCAATAATAATGAGAGATTGCACAGCACCACTGCACTGTACAGCAGCTAAACTAACTCTGCACATTAAGTCTTATTTTCTGCCTTGCGAATCCAAGTGGTGTATACAGATGAAGAAGATTTGGATGTGAGCACCAAAGCCGATCTTGCCCCTTCTTATCAGGTGCTCACTTAGGGTGCTGCTGCTGCTGTTAATGGTGGCGTCGCGACTTCGTAGCTCCTGGGTATGGAGCTCGGCGATTCGTCTATCAATACGTCGCTGAGGCCAGCCTCAATGATGCAAGTCGCTCGCTCAAGGGAGCGATAGATTGTCATCACCATAAAGCAAAAGAGCTTTCAACGCAAACAACAGTCTACCAGGAGAAAAACATGGACTCACTGTTCAAACGATGGACTCATCCGCACAAGCAACCAGCTCATGATGACAGTGGTGATGCTGAACGAGGAGACAACCAGGAAGAAGAGCAACAAGAGCACCACCAGCAACAACAACAGACAACAACAACAGGCTCCGAGTGGATTTTCATTGAAGAGCCCGTGGGCTTTTTCTTCCCCGAGATGAAGAAGCAGAAGCAGCTCCTGGAGCTCGACCAGGTGCGCCACGTGCTCCACTACGCCAACTACAAGCGCGTGATGCAGCTGCACGACATCAGTCTCGTCACGTCGGTCGAAGAGGTCGGCGCCGACGGCGGCCGCCAGTGGTGGATGACGATCCAGGACCCGCGCATGCTCCAGGTCTGGATCGTGCACTTCCCGTCGCTGCTCAGGCTCCAGCTCTGGGTGGACCTGCTCCGCTCGGTTGTCTGCGCTACAGGAAGCCGCGCGATCGTCAGCGACGTCGTCCTGGCATCCGAGCTCGATCGCCGCCTCACACGCAGGTCTGGGACTTCCATAGCAGCAACAGCAGTAGCAAGCGCATGCGCCAAGCAGGAGACTGGGGGCGAAGACGCTGGACCGGAGACGCAGGAAGCGCGTCAGTGCGAAGTCGCCATCTTCGTTCCTTGACTCCTATAATCCCCACTGGTTCTTGAAAGCGCCACCTGCCCCTAGAACCTGTAGAAACATACGCCAAGCAATAAACACACACGATGCAAACGACAATGACGCTCTCCTCGTCCTCATCTCTCTCTCTCTCTCTCTCTTCCCGGAAAAGCTTCTTGGCAACACGCGTCGTCAGGTGAACCCATTTCACTGCAAGGCTGTATTAAAAAGTTTACCGAACTTTCCATTTCCCCTCGCATCTACAGTCGGTCGGTTGTCGGTCGCTCGCTCGGTTGGTTGATCGATCGATTTCGGAGGCTGCTGCAGAACACTTAGTTGGCTGGCACGCCGCCGCCCGACTTCAAACGGAGCTGCGCCTGACGCTTGCGGGTGACCTTGACTTCCTTCTTGTCGTCGCTCTTCGCCACGTTCTCGCGCTTCTCGGTCAGGATCAGCTCGATGTGGGCAGGGTTGGCCATGTATGGTCCAATGCGACCGTGGGCACGGTAAGTGCGACGGCGCTGCTTGATCGCGGCGTTCGCCTGGGCGTGCGAGATGTACAGCTTGTCGGTGTCCAGTCCCTTGACCTCGGCGTTGGCCTCGGCGTTCTTCACGAGGTCGAGGATGATCTTGGTGGCCTTCTGTGGCCACTTGCACTTGTCACCAGGCGCGTTGCGGAGCTTGCCCTGCGCGTGGCGACCGCAGCCGCCGGTGAACTTGGTGAATGGCACCGCCTGCTTGTACTCCAAGACGTCCTGGAGGAACACCTTGGCCTTGTTCAACGGCAAGCCCTTGATCGCGTGGGAGACTTCGCGGCAGTGCTTGAAGTGCACGCGCAAGTGGGAGCCACGGGCCTTGGCCGCGCGCTGCGCATCTTCAGGTTCCTGGCTGTAGGACGGCATGATTCTTGCTTCACGTTTGGGTTCTAGAAACTGGAGATAAGCCGCCCACGCGCGCCACGACAAACGCGCTGCTCGCTCACGCTTTATCAACGCTCCCCACCACCAATCGCTCGTTGTTTGGTTGGCTCGAAGGGCGAGGTTGTTTCGCTTTTGGAGCATGAAAAACCTCGTTTTGCAGGCAAACTGTACGTGCCGGATATTGCGAGGTACATCAAGCATATATTTTGAAAGATAAAAAGAGAAAGAGGGTGATTATACGGTATTATCCGGACCAATGTATTTTTCATGCTCGTTGTCTAATGCAAATCAGATACAAAACAGCGCAAGTATATTGAGACGGATACTGAAACGCGATATACGACTGAATGCGCACTGGGATGATGCGAATAAGTACGGGTTGGATGAATGCACTGTTTATGAAAGTTGCAATGACGAAGAGCTCCGCCATGTGAACAGCATCAGCGATAATAATGGTGAATCCCTGTCATTGAATGAACGAATGCCTGGCAACTGAATGATCGGTCAATGAACGCATAACGTTAATGGAAATAACAGATTCCCTATTTGGGTGCTATACACTAGGAAACACATTAGAACTCGGCCTCGGACGAGTCCGAGTTGTTGGCTTCAAACGCGTCGTCGTCATCTTCCGACTCTTCCTCACTCTCCTCGACTTTCTTGCGCTTCAGTGCAGGTTTCTTCGCTTTTGGTGCATCTTCACCGTCTCCCTCTTTCTCTTCCTCTTCCACTTCATCTTCCTCCTCCTCGTCATCAGAAAGCGCTCGGTTGCGAAGCTGATCGGCGTACGAGACAGCACTTCGTGAGCTGCGGCGCGAGCGGCTGCTGGTGTCCTCCTCGATGATCAGGCTCGTGTCGATGCCTTCCAAGTCTTTCTCGAGGTCTTTCTTTCTGCGCACGTTGTCGATCTCTCGCTTTTGTGGGTACCTGCCGTTGAACTTGATGCCATTATTGTGCAGCATGTCGCGAATGAACTCTTCCTGCTCTTCCGCAGACTCGAGCTTCTTCAAGGACGCGTACACTCGTGGTCTGGATTTACCAAGGCACATTGAACACAAGAACACGTGTCAGACATAGAGCGTGAGGACATACAGATGTAATGCTTAACATCACATTCACTTACGAGAGCAGTCGAGCAGCACGAGCCATTTCTTTCAGCGCGGTGATGCCGGGAGAGTCCGTGCTGACGGTCTGGCGGGGCTTCTTTGCCAGCGGGGTGGACTTCTTCTTGCTTGCCTTCTCGCGCTTTGACGCTGGTGCTTTCCGTTTCGCTGATGTTGACTTGCTCTGGAAAACAACGAAAGCGCACTTAACATGAATACCATGCACACCAAACGAAATGCAGCATGTGCCCTCTGTACGCCAATCAGTCAGTACTTACGCTCGCTCTTTTCCTCTTTGGCGTGTCGCTGTCCGAGTCTGACGCTTGCGATTCGCTATCGCCGCCATCGTTAGCCTCCTCCTCTTCGTCTTCCTGCTCGCTTGCGTCTTCTTCATCGCTCTCATCCGAGATCGCATTGGATTTCCGCGCTGGTTTCCTCTTCATTGGGTTTTCTTGGAGCCGACCACTTTTGCTGGCATTGCTGACATTCTCCTTCTCAGCATCGCTGCCATTGCCGCTGTTGTGCTGCTCTTCTTCTGCCTCCTGATGTTGCTCAGATCCGTAGCTGGTCATCACCAGCGCCTTGATCTCAGCTTTCTGCTTGCGGATGGTCTCAAAGTCGACGCCAAAGCGCGCGGCCAGCTTCTGCATGATGATGCGGATCGTCACCACCTCCGCGTCCATCTGCGGGACGATGTCTAGAATCGCCGCCGCGAGCTCCATCTGACTGAGGGGTGCCATTGTGTCTGGTATATGCTCGTGTGTGCGTGCGTGCGTGCGTGCGTGTGTGCTTGAGAACCCCGCTGCTCTGCGTCGGCTTCAGCTTCTTGCTGATGCTTGTCTGCCTGCCTTTCAGCTCAGCCAAATCCCTTTGGCGCCAAATTTTCGAAGCAAAGGGGTACGTAACGTAACGAAACATAACCCATAGTTACGAATTCTATTTCGTCCAAAGTTCATTTTGGACAGCCCATGAATTTCAATGTGAGCAAAATTGGTTTCCATGAGGATGGAAGTGATGAAAAATGCAGGATTGGTATTTCTTCTGTTTATGTATGTGGGATTGCTTCTTCTTGTGCCGTTTCTCCTGCTCACCTCCACCCCTGTGTGCTCTATGACGTAAAGCGAACAAGCCCCCCAACTGGTTCAGAAGACGCATGCGCACGCGTAACTCTTAGCGTTAGAATGGAGTGAGCTTCAGGAAACCCAGACTTGACTCGCCAGCCAACCTTTAATCTTCTTTCGAGTTTTCCGACTCTGAGTCCGACGATGTGCCTTCGTATTCGTCCTTGCCAGTCTCGTGCGTTCCCTTCTTGATTGCGCCGATGAGCAAGCGCACGATCAGGAAACCCCACCAGATGTGCAAAAGGTAGAGCGTACCGAGTAGCACGTTGAACAGCAGCCACGACGGCGGACCTGGGTTCGGGAACAGAATCGTAAAGTCATGCGCATCTTCAGGGGACATCGACGCCTCGCGGTTCTGCACAAACGTCGTGTAGAGCAGCTTCGTCGGGTACAGGTAGATG
>JAASFI010000755.1:0-18010 GCA_023333705.1 Globisporangium viniferum | reverse complement strand
TCAGGTGAAAAATGGCAAAATCCCAACCCTCCCAGAATGCTTGAGCTCGAAACAGCGAAACCTAGTTCAGCTCATGGCAAAGTTTGAGCCTTCGCAGCGCGTGCGGATGGCGTTCGTGGTGGACAAGCTCAATGAGCTTGCGCTAGAGGAGGCGGCAGCCAGGGTGTCTAAGTAAGTGTGTGTTTGTAAAAATCGAAGCAAGGAGTTTTCTTTGTTATAAATTCCAAACCGTTCTTGGTTTTGTTCACACAGTTGACTGACTCTACAGTAGGTCGCCATGCTGCTGAGTTTTTACTCAACATATTAAGTTGCTGCTGACCTGGACAATTTGTTTTATGCTACTTCGATCACCATCTGCATGAACCACGCTAGTCCAAGTACACATTTATCTCCTTGAGGATACAAGGTTCTCCCAACCCCCTCATTTGTTTTGTCGAAAGAGTTGATAGAAAATAGAATCGCTCATGAGTCGAGGCTTCCAGAGTCCAATTTCCCCAGCAGCTGCTCGACATTTTGCAACACCTCCGCTGCGCTGGGGCGGTTGCTAAATTTCGAACGCTGCACTTGTACCCGACCTGCATCAGCTCGCGTGGGACATTGACAGTGGTGATAATTTTTTTATCAAATTGCCAATGCCCCAGACATCCACTTGGACGTCATTTATACTGGCCGAAAATATCCTGCGCATGTGTTAGAAACTCTCTTAGAGCAGACGACAGCGGGTTCACTCGTTGCTCCTAAGGCGGCGTGATCCATTCCAGCGTGCTTTCTTGTGCCTTGAAGGTGGCACCGTTTCTCCTTCGCCGTCATCTCGCCACTGTTTCTGTGGCAGTCACGTCGGTGATACAACCACAACGAGCCCGTCACTGGACGACAAACCACAGTACACGAATATTGCGTCTGATTTTAGACGCAACTGCTTCTCATCGAATGCCGCTCTGTGCACGTAGACTTGGAGGTCGGGTGGAGCTATTTCTTTGAGTTTGTCGGCGAATCTGCTTTTCACTGCGTCACGAAGTCTGACGACGTGACTCGCAAACGCCAGCTCGACCGAATCAACTGTTGACAGCGCGTTGCCGCCTGCATCTAATAGCAGGAATCTTTCCCTCCATAACAGCGACAAATTCTCGACTAGCCCAATCTTGATGGATAGCTAAGCTATTAGGATTTTGACACTCGGACCAGAGTTTGAACAAGATCTGGAGAGGTTTGGAAACGTTGCTTGCTCGGGTTTATTTCGGCATCTTTTAAAGTGTTGTGTGCTGTTGCTCGTACCGGTAGCATCTAACGTGATGGTTGTTGACGGACTCTGGAAATTTTGCTTGTCTGGTAGCCCTGGGACAACGTTGAGCGCAAGGGTTGCGCCAAAGCCAGCTCGTTCATGGAAGTATTCGATCAACGTTCATCGCTACGGTAGTACAACTGCTTTTGTTTTATCACAGTTTCTGTTGAGAGGTAGCACGGCGAAGTAAGAAACATACAAGTTGTTGTTGTTCAGAGCTGCTCAAAGGCGGCTAATCCTATTAAATTTGGTTGCAAACACCGAGGTTTGGGTCAATGTCAAGCAAACACACATCCATTACATGGACATTCTTTTGTGCACAGACGAATTCAGTTCGCCATGTTACTTACTGGATGAACTTGGCGCCGAGGTTCCACGCGATGAACGCAAACACCTCCGAGTTCTCTTCGATCGTCTTCGCCAGTGGCTTGCCCGCGCCGTGGCCCGACTTAGTGTCGATGCGGATCAGCAGCGGGTTTTTCTGGGAGGGTGAGTTACCGAGCTTGTGCTGCAGCTCCGCGATCAACTTGTACGAGTGCAGTGGCACAACACGGTCATCGTGGTCACCAGTCGTGAGCAGCACAGACGGGAAGCCACCATTCTTGAGGCTCTGGATCGCTTCGCTATCTGCGCTCGGCACGTTGTGCACTGGCGAGTACTTGAGCAGGTACTGGAAATCTTCGGCGACATCCGGGTCACCGTAGTCCGATCGCCAGGCGTGACCAATCGTGAACTTGTGGAAACGGAGCATGTCCATCACACCGACCGCGCCGACTGCGCAGCGGTACAAGTCAGGACGCTGGTTGCTGGTCGCGGCGACCAAGAGACCACCGTTGGAACCACCGTGAATCGCGATCTTCGATGGGTTCGTGTAGCCTTCCTTGATGAGGTACTCGGCGGCGGCGTGGAAATCATCAAACACGTTCTGTTTCTTGAAGAGCATACCGTCCTGGTGCCAGTCCTCACCGTATTCGCCGCCACCACGGAGGTTTGGAAGAGCAAGCACACCGCCAAAGTGCTGCACGAACACTAAGCGAGCCACGCTGAACGCTGGGCTGAGGGAGATGTTGAAGCCTCCATAGCCGTACAAGTACACTGGCAACTCGCCATTCAGTGGCGAGCTCTTGCTCTTGACAATGAACATCGGGATCTTCGTGCCGTCCTTCGATGGGTAGAACACTTGCTTCGATTCGAACAAGCTGGCGTCAAAACCCTTGACCTTGGTTTCACGGAAGAGCTCACCGCTGATCTTGCCGTTGCTGAGGTCAAAGCGCAGGATCGAACCTGGGTACAGGAACGAAATGAAGTGGATGAAGAACTCCGATTCGGAGCGCTTGGTCGACATGCCGACAGTACCGACAGATGGCAAGTCGATCTCGTACTGGAACACGCCGTTCAAGTCGTACACGTGGAGCACGCTCACGACATCCTTAAGCAGCTGCAAGACAAGGAGGTCGCCGGCGACTGGGTTCACACCCTCAAGCACGACCAGATCCTTCTGCTCAGGGATGACTTCTTCCCACACGGCAGGGTCGGCAGTCGAGGTGTCCACGCGCACGACGCGTTCGCGAGGAGCGTCCTTGTTGGTCTGGAAGTAGTACACGTCGCCTTGGTTCAAGATGTACGAGAACGAAGCTTCCATGTCATCGACCAACTTGCGCACGGCGATGAAGTCCTTTGAAGGTGACGCCAGGAACTCATCAAAGGTGGTCAAGTCCGCCAGGTGTACCATGTTCGCGTTCTTGCAACCATCGTTCAAGGAGATGATCAGCTTCTTGCCGTCTTCCGACACTTCGGCGGTAATTGAGTACGATGGGTCCGCAGGGTACGCGTATACAAGCTTGTCCTGCGACTGCGGGGTGTGGAGTGCGTGGTACCAGAGCTGGTGGTTCACGTTGGAGTCGGTTTCCGTGCCGCGCTTCGAGTTTTCTTCGTCATCCTCAGTCTTGGCGAGGTTCTCCGGTGGCGGGTAGCGTGAGTAGAAGAAACCCTTGTCGTCGTGGGTCCACGCAATCGCACTGAACTTGACCCACTCGACCGTGTCTTCGAGCACCTTGTTGTCGTCGTGGACAGCGAGCACCTTGATCGTCTGCCAGTCCGAGCCGCCGCGGGAGATACCGTGCGCAAAGTAGAGCTTGCCGTCGCCGAGCTTGCTTTCCGAGAACGCGCAGCTCGAGAGCGCAGCAGTGCCGTCGGTCGACAAGAGGTTCGGGTCCAAGAGCACACGCGGCTCGCTCTCGAGTGTGTCTTGGATGTAGTACACGTACTGGTTCTGCAGTCCATCGTTCTTGGCAAACACGTACTTGCCGCCGTACTTGACGGGCGCCGTGTACTTTTCGTAGTTGAAGAGCTCGGTCAAGCGCGCCTTGGTCTCTTCGACGAACGGCACCTGGTCAAACACTTGCTGCGTGACCGCGTTCTGCGTGTCCACGAACGCCTTGGTCTCGTCGCTGTCTGGGTCTTCGAGCCAGCGGTACGGGTCCGCGACCTTCACGCCGTGGAGCTCTTCGGCAAAGTTGCTGCGCTTCACGACCGGGTACGCGATCGGAGTGTCGTTCACGCCCACCATCTCGCTATTTCTGGGCTTCTAGGTCTTCTTCTTCTGGGGTCGCTTGCGGGCTTGAGCGCAAATTGAAGAATGACACCAGTGCGGGCGTGGCGGTGGGCTTCCCCCTTTGTGACCGACTGTGCGATCTGTGATGTGTGTGTGGATTCCGCATTCACAAAGCAAGCCATCCTGGCTCTGCAACGCAGTGTCAAAAACAGATGGCAGGATGCGCGTCGCTGATTGGGTACATGAAAGCATTTCAGCCAATGAGCGCGCAGAGAACACTTGGCAAGCTGTGAACGAATGGAAAAAGGCGAGTTGAAGAAGGGGCAAGGACGTGAATAGTGACTTAATTGGTTAAGAACAGTACAAACATTTAATTGTGGGGCTGTACGAGTTCTTCATGCTGATGTCATTACAACGAGGCATAAAGTGGTGCACGATTATCAGAGACTGTTTTGCAATCAAAAGACGAAAAGAGCATTCATTGTGGGTCTCCTTGCTGATTTGATACTTTTTGATGTGTAGCATTTGCCGGACACCTCTCCTGCGGCTGGAGTTCTGTCGCTTGTTATTAGATCCTTACAGCTTGCGCTAACGAAGCCCTCCTTCTGCAGCTTGCTTTCGGAGAAGCTTCGCTCTGATCGAAACTGGTGAAGCTCCCACCCATGCTTTTCGTGTTTTTGTTGTGGCAAAGTTGCTCTCAACGGACCTCTGACAAATGGACCTCCAGCGGAGGGGACTTTCTCTCCTGTCACCAGTACCTGTAGTTGCACTTGAGATCCTCGCTCATGTTCTGGCCGCGCCCCACAGCTCGTTTTCAGAGAAACTTCTGTCTGGTCGATACGGAATCGCGGTGGTATCTGAGTCATCGTTGCTGTTGCTCGTCATTCTACCACAGCAGGTAATGAAAACTTGGCAAAGACAAATGTGTTGGCAAATGGTGTTCTTCCGCAAGTCAATTGGACATGTGCATGTACAGATTGCCAGTGGTAGTCTGGGAGCATTGTAGTTGTCTGAGGTACAACTTACTTGAGAATGAGAGTGCAGAGATAGTAGATTGCATGCTGTGGCCTTCAGGAACGTCGAAGCATTCCTCTTCATTCAGTCGAAGGTCCGATGCCAATCAAAACCGAAGAATGGAAGTGATGCAATGACGTTATGTGAATGTCGTTAGTGATGGTCTGCGGAATAATGGTGCTTGATGAAATGCTAAATGTTACTCAAATGCTGCTGGTGTTCTTGTTATACATAGTATGAAGAGACTTGAAAGGCTTCATGTGAGCTCTTCAACCAGATCCAACCGCCCCTCATGGCTGGCGTCTTGATTTTGGCTGTGCACGCTCGGCTGAGTGGAGCCCCATCAGAGTGAAGGGAGGTCTCGAGTCATGGGCCACCAACAGCAGGTCGATCTCCATCTTTATGCGCACACAAGTGTGTGGCGTCTGCTGCTTCCTTTCTCACTCAAGCTCGCTCGCTAACTCGCTGAATCGTTGTGCTGCTCATTTCCAACTGTTTGCCAGCCAGGACAAGAGAAAGCCCACGACCAGCTCCACCGAGCACCGCTGAAGCAGAAGAACGACGTAGATGACAGGAAGCCAAAAGCAGCGCACCTCGTGTCGCTCCACACGCAGGCACGGCGACTGGCAATAATAAATCAACTATCACAACAGCCTGGAATAAATCAACTAATACTGTTTAAAAATTTGTAATGAGCTCTTTTATTAGCGAGTATGATACAGTATATGTGTTATTATGTGCAACACATACATTGTCAGATTTTTTCGCTTAAAATACCTCCATGTCAGATACATAAGAATATTTGTCATCTCCCAAGTGGTCTCATGTTTAGCGACACTTACTGTTTCCGATCACGAATAAGATACATGTACAACAATTTTCTTACACAGAGCGAGACTACTACAGAAATTTCGGTAATTTCGGCAGCGCATATGCATCCTTACAAGTACGTGTGTAGCACAAACTCGAAAGTTCCTGCGCCACCTTAGCTAATGTTCAACGCTACTGCCTTTGTGGGTCTTTTATGATATGCCTCGCTAAATTCCTCACGAAGAAATTGCTTTAGCGTTTTGACGCGATAGTATGTACCTCGTTTGAGTTTCACCCCCACTTTCAAATGCGTTGCTAAATTAAAATTTTACTTTCGAGCGTAACTTATACGTTAGCGCACCTTAATTATCAAAATAACCTACACTTCAAGTTGAGAGGTTTTCATACCGGTACGAGGCATTTTATAAGACACACTCACGGCTTGGGGTTACAAATGAGCTTCAGGCACAACGAAACTCAAGAAACAAACCAACCCTGCGCGTCTCCGCTCCTACCACTGGATAATGTTGCTAAAACGATTGTACTCGACTCGGTGCGTCGGCGCGACAGTCATCTGTAGAAAGAAGCACCGGTCTCCATCCCAGTAGATGCCATCGACGCATGGGAACTGTGATCTTTGTACGGCAATACAACCGTTTCTTGGGCTTGAAGGCAGGAGTGTCGCCCTGGGATTGAAAAGTGCACGCATTGCAGTCCAGCGAGATGAATAGAGCAACAGCGTTTCGGGCGTTATTCGTCAAGACCTTTGCGTGCAGGGTTGTGTCGTTTCACAACGTATCTCCACAAAAAAATCTATACACGAACGCCTCGAACACATGAGCTTGTCGACCTTTCTCGGTATGCATGACAGAGGGCATTCAATATGACTGCCCTCATTTCATCGATAAAGTCCGATTCAGCTTTCTGCTGGAGCTTTGAGAGGACATCTCCTGATGACTTCTTCAGAGTGATGCCTCGAAATGGAGTGCATCCGTGGTGGAGTGGGTGCAGATGGATCACCGTCAGGTGATATTCAAAACCGAACACGCGCTCGTTCCTGCTATCGCCCGTTCGAGCTACTGCAACTTGGGGCCTCTGATTGCTGCAGAGATTGACAATCACATGCTTTGCTTCAAGCGTATCAGCAAACACAAGTGGTAGGGTCCCGTCGAACGTGCGGTATAGCTCCTTGATGGTGCTTGCTTGGATCGATAAGTTGGAGCGCATTATTGTTGGCGATCTGCAACTATTTGCATTACCAAGTCGACATCACGAGCTCGAACAGACTGCACTTGAGATTCTCGTAGTAGCTCACACCCTCATCATAGTTAAAACAATCGACACGCTATTTCCACATCTGGAGCTGGTTTGAAATATTGTCGACAAGATCCACGGTTCTGGGATCAGACTTCAGTTCTGAGACTTCACAAGCTGACAGCTCACGGAAACATCCGTGTGTGTAGATGAAGTAGTTGCTCTCGCTGTTTAAGACCAAGGTCAAATCCGCTCGCATGCACTTAGTCAAGCGATAGATGACGTAGTGATAGAACGCGCTGGTTTCGTCCTCCGATGTGTCTATTCAGAGGCACTTGCTGGTCCACCACGCTCGATTCGCTCCCCGTGAATATTCTAACACAGGATGAAGTGGCTGGCACGATGACACCTAGAGCAACTTGATCTTGAACGTTGTTACCACGTCTTCGACATTTTGCTATTGGATGTCTTGCAACTTTTCCTCCATCTCTCCGAATTTCATTCTGTTTAAAACGTGCAGCGACAATTCGCGGTGTCCGCCGTCTTTGATGGAATCAAACCACTACTTGACCGGATTCTCTCGCTACAGAGTGAGAGAGATTTAAATCTGGTGTTGCTCGCTTTCGCTTCGATTGTTGCGCTTGGAGTAGCTCCTACTTTGTTGGACGAGCCGTTCTCCCTCGGGGTGCCGAGCTGGGAAAATAAAAGCAGATCCCAGCGACAGGGCTTTGTCCGCTGCCGCACTGCGCAATCGAAGTCACACCCTTCTTCATTAACTCGATAGGCGTAGTCGATGATGGTCCCTCGTACTGAAATACGACACGCTGGATCGCTGATGTCTGTCTCTGAGACGGCTGAGAATCATCGCCACTCCACTTCATCCGCGCACTCGGCTGCTTTGCTCGACGTATACCAAATCTATCCTCGTTTGCTCCATTTTTCCCGCTTGCTTGGTTGCCTTTTTTAAGAATGTGTGTCAGCTGCTCCAAAATGTATACTTGCACTGAATTAATTTTACCATGTTGGGATTGACTTTATTTTTGCTAAATGTGATACTAGTAATGATTGTATAGTAAATATCCACGTCACCCACTCTAGTCAATCAAAAACCCGACCCGCGTCTCCAAACCCGGCCCGTCCCGCATTCTGGCATTCTGGCGGTCCCGCGGCGCTTTCAACTCCCCTCTGCCCTCCGTTCGCTCGCTGTGTGTGGAGTTGCGCTATTCGAGTGTGATACTCTACGAGAAGCTCCGCACGACCGGCTGAAACCATGAACGCCCTGCTGCTGCGTCGATCGCTCCTCGCGGCCCAGAAGACCGCGGCGCCGTCGGCGTCCACCGCGCTCGTGTCGCGCTCATTCGCGACCGCGTCCCCTGTGCGCAACGACGACAGCAGCGACGCGATTGAGAAGCCCAAGTGGAACGACGTGGTCGAGAAGGCGGCCAACCTGTTCTTCCTCGGTGAGATCTTCCGCGCGACGTGGCTCGCGCTTGAAGTGCACTTGGAGCGCAAGGTGACCATCAACTACCCGTTCGAGAAGGGTCCGTTGAGCCCACGCTTCCGTGGCGAGCACGCGCTGCGTCGCTACCCAAGCGGCGAAGAACGGTACGAGTGAACGAATGCATTACAACGCGTCGATTACTTGTATGTCTCGCTCTGCTTAGAGGATGCCGATGCTAATGCTGTCTTGTATATGTCTCTGTTGTGTACGATGGTGATGTAGATGCATTGCGTGCAAGCTCTGCGAAGCGATTTGCCCAGCCCAAGCTATTACTATTGAAGCCGTACGTTCAACAAGACGTCCATGGTGTTCCATTCATTTGGATTTGCGGTGGTCCATTTTGCTAATTTATCCACACACTACTATGCTGTCTGTATCGATTTATTATAGGAACCGCGTGCGGATGGCAGTCGCCGTACCACTCGCTACGACATCGACATGACCAAGTGCATCTACTGCGGCTTCTGTCAGGAGGCGTGCCCCGTGGACGCGATCGTCGAGGGCCCGAACTTTGAGTTTGCGACCGAGACCCACGAAGAGCTGCTCTACGACAAGGCCAAGCTGCTCGCGAACGGCGACAAGTGGGAGTTTGAGATCGCGCACAACCTCGCGGTCGAGCAGCTCTACCGTTAAAATAAAGCAAGCCGAGACACAAGCCGAGACGAGCGAGCACAGTGGCGACAACCTGATGACTCTCAAGTCACGTGACCAAGGTCGGGAGAGCTTAGGCTGCTACTGTTGTTGTTGCTGTGCTACTGTCTACTTCACTGAATAAAAAAAAGCGTATAAAGAACAATATTCACCAAATGAGAGCCAACCGTAGTGCCCATCCAGTATCCAGTGAAGAGCTACGTACGCAATGCCATTCTCATTCATGCGCACTTGCTTGGATTCTTATTATAATGTGACTATCGCTATCGCTATGGCTCGGGCGGCGCGATCGTGAACTTGATCTTCTTGGTCGTCTGCCCCACGTACTGGTACTTGCCCTCGGGCGTCTTGTTGGTTGTGTCGTAAAAGAAATTCGTGCCGACGGTCTCTTCGAGCTGTCCGTAGAGCGTGTACTCGCCGATCTGCAGCATGGGCGACGCCGTGTCAATGCCCTAATTGCGTTGTCATCATCGACCAACAGTTCATTATAACGAAGAGCTCATGATTAGCTGAACCATAGATATATAGCTCGTGAATGCAAAAGTAGACACGCACCTCGATGCGAATGCTGCGGTAGTCGTCAAAGATCGGGTGGTTCTTGAAATCCGTCAGCTCCAGCACGACCAGCACGTCGTCCTCTTCTTCTTCATCATCGTCATCATCTTCATGTGCTTCATGTGCTTCTTGTTTATCACCGCCGTCGCCACCGCCATGTGTAACTACACCTACATCCCCACGCGTCGTCTTCTCTTCCTCTTCTTCATGATGAACGCCGTTGACGCCGTTGACCAACAAAGCACTTCTGCTCTCCTCGCTCTCTTTGTGTTCTTCATCATCGTGATCACGGCCGTTTACGTGCTGCTCTCGCCCGTTGTCAACTGCGAAGCCCGAGCCACCGCTAACACCACCCACGCGCCTTGTGCTCTGCTGCTCAACGCCTACAGCAGCAGCAGCAGCGTCGCCTTCCGACCGCCTCCTCTTGCGCTCGCTCATCTGCGCCATCTCGACCATGTTCAAGCAATCCTCTTTGCGTGCAAAATTCCGCAAAGCCTTCTCTAATAGTTCATTTGTATGTTAAGCGGGTAAATATAAAGTTGCTTTTGGACCTCTTCTAATTGCGTACAGCTCAGGCTCTCTCTTTATGAACCAACCAAAAGAGCCCAATTCAAAAAGACACACGACAATCAGCATTGACTTGCTCACGAGGCGATTGGACTGAAGAAAGCGCGCTACGCTCTCTCTGTCGACACAGCCAGCCACCGACCTCCAGCCACTCGCACACATGCAAGCGACCATGGCGGACGAGAAGAACAGCGCGACCCTGCAGGTGAAGGGCCTCGCGCGCACCGTGACCGACGGCCTCGTGCTTAACATGTTCCGCACCTACGGCCCCATCCTGCGCGTCAAAGTGGACGGCTTCGGCGGAGCGTAAGCTGATATTGCTGTTGCTGCTATTACTCGCGTGTATGTATCTCCATCTAGTTGATGCAGAGGCTAATGATGCCATTGTGTGTATGTCTCCGTTTATCTATTTGTGCTACAGCCACGTGGTCTTTGAGAAAAAGTCGAACGCGTACAAGGCCATCCCAGCGACGAACGGCGCGGTGCTGGAAGGCAAGCCCATCGCGGTTGCGATGGTGCCAAAGTTTGGGAACTCCAAGAAGACGTGCCGCGGTTTCGTCGCGGGCATCTGCAAGAAGGGTTCTGCCTGCAAGTACCTGCACATTACGGACAATGGCGATGGCGTGTCCAGTCAGCCAGTCAGCATTCTGAAAGCGAAGATCAACGCGGTGCCCGCTGCTCCAGCTCCAGCACCAGAGACTTTGGTCGATGCGGCGATTCCGGCGGCGCTCCAGGGTCTCCCAGCAAACCTGGTCTGCCGCCATTTTGCGCGCAGCAAGTGCGTGCTCGGCGCCTCGTGCAAATTTGCGCATATCCGTGGTCGCAGCTCTACGTCTACCCGCGCACCAGCACCACAAGCTCCGGAACAGATGGAGACATCTCCAATGGCTCCAGTTGCTGCGACTGCTCCAGTCTCCAAGAAGCGAGCTGCGCCTGCTGCTCCAGCTGTCGCCCCAGTGACCGCCAAGCGTCCATGCAGCTACTTTGCGAGTGGACTCTGCAAGCGAGGCGAGCAGTGCATGTACAGCCACGATCTGCCGACCCCAGTTGCACCAGCAGCGCCAGCCAAGAAGGAGAAAAAAACCAAGGCCATCACTGCACCAGTCGCAACGAAGGCTCCAGTCCCTGCTGTTATTGTTGCTGTTACCCCATCCAGTACCCAGCAAGAGGAGGACGCGAGCCGCACGTGCATTGAGTGCGAGACGCCGGACATCGCGGTGTGGCAGTGCGCCAAGTGCGACGACTCGCTCTACTGCGAGTCCTGCAACACGCTCGTGCACAAGTCCAAGGTGATGAAATCCCACGAGCGCACCATGCTCCCGCCGCTTGCCCCGAAGGTCGAGATCAAGAACCCGACGTGCGACGAGTGCGAAGAGGACGAGTCGAGCGTGAAATGCGACCAGTGCGACGTCGTGCTCTGCGTGGCTTGCGACGCGTCGGTGCATAAATTCAAGAGTCTGCGAAGCCACACGCGCAATGCGATCGTCAAGCCAGCTGCTACGACTACGACCACTGCTGCTGTTCCAGCGGTGGTGGTTGCCAAGCCAGCAAATGCTGCTGCTACTGCTGTTGTTGTTGTGCAAGAGCCTGCTGTCAAGAAGCAGAAAGTGAGCAAAACCAAGGCCGTTGAGAGCCCAGTCGCGTCTGTTGCTTCTGCGCCTGCGGTCCCGGAGATCGAGTACATTGAGAGCGTGCCAAAGTACGACCTCACGAGCGCGTCCGAGTCCGAGTCCTCCGAGTCCGAGGCTGAAGAACAGGAGGATGAGGACGAGACGATGGACTCGGACGACGATGACGAGCCGCCGATCGTTGTGAATGCGTTCCCGCCACAGTCTGTCACAAACGTTGCGCCAAAGGCCCAGCAGCAGAAGGTTACCCCAGCGCCACCAACCCCAGCTCCACAGGCTCAGGACGGAGACATCAGCTCTGAATCCAGTGATGACGACGATGACGAGCGACCAGTTGTGCTCGCGGCACCGGTGCGCAAATCCCCAGTCCAGCCTGTCGCCAGTGCCACTGCTGCGAACCCTCACGAAGTGTCGTCCGAGTCCGAATCGTCCTCTGACGATGAGCCAACTCCACGAAGCGCGCCAGTCGTCGCAGCGCCAAAGCCAGCGGCGGCCGAGAGCTCCTCGTCCAGTGAGGAGGAAGCCTCTTCATCTGACGAAGAGGAAGATGTGGTCGCCAAGCCGGTCGTGAAAGCTCCAGTGGTGAAGAAAGCCCCAGCTGCGCGTGCTCCAGCGCCAAAGGCGAACCCGAACCCGGGCATCTCCACGGGCAGCTCCCACTCGCTCGTGAAGAAGATCGAGGCGTACGCCGAGGCCGGCGAGAGCGAGACGCTGCACCTGGACGCGAACCTGAACGGCTTTGAGCGCCTGCTCGCGCACGACTGCGCCGAGCGCCTCGGCCTCAAGCACGTGAGCGTCGGCGAAGGGCTCGAGCGCCACATCACGATCTCCCGTAGATAGACACAGAGAGCGAGAGATGCGACCATTGTCGAGCCATTCATGCATGCCTTTGGTGATTAAATATATATATGCACAGTAAATAGAATACACCCACACCGCACCACAATGTCCACAGAACAAAGCCAGCCAAGTCGTCATAAAGGAAGGCAAACGAGAAGCACAACGTTGTTGATAACAAACCATTACCATCTTTCCTGACTCTCTCTCTCTTTCCTCTTACATCATCCATGGTCTTGCTTCATTCTCGCTGTCCACAGCTTCCACAACACTTCAACCACCAGGACTGCATTGCTTCCGTACAAAAGCAGCGCAGCCACAGCGAATGAAGAGAGATCGCGGCGAGCGCCACATGCAAGTCGGGTCGACAACCTGTCTACGAAATCCTAGTCTTCTCTGCTTACTTACGGGCGGCTCTTCTGTCGGCGCGGGTCGCGGCGTGGAAACCCGAGCGGATCGCAGCCACGGAGCGCGAGGACCCGCAGTCCTGGCAGTGCACAAAATATAAGCGACTGACGCTGTCGCGCGTGAGCGTCGTGTTCGGCGAGCGGCACATCTGGCACGACACGTACTCCGTGATATACTTGCGCAGCAGACTCTCAATGTACTTTGGCACGTAGCGACCGCGGATCACGAGACGCTGGTTACCGTCGATCGAGCCTTCGGTACCGAGCTCGGAAAGCGTGAATTGGAGCACGTGTTCCGGGCTACGGTGCATCATCTGGCAAATCTCCTGGAAGTTCACCCACAGCGTCTTCTTCGTGCCCACACGCATGAGCTGCGGCGGCTTCATCGTGTGACGCTTGCGGTCCGTCAGCTCTGGGTTGTTCTCGTGCAGCTTCGACATGATGCGCGCCAGGAGATCGTCCTTGTACGAGTACGTCGCGGGGTCCTGCACCAGCACGGACGACGAGCCGCTCACTTCGACGCTCGCGCCGTCGGTCTCCGCGGCTTCCTCGGCGTCACCTTCCTTCTTCTACAGAGGGGGGGGAAACAAGCAAAGATACCATCCATACGCACATTAAGGCTCAGTCACGCGTTCATACGCACACGTCCACACACACGTAAGCACATAGACGCAGTCTCAACCCACACGCAGAGACAAACGCACCTCTTTCTTGACTTTCTTCTTCTTCTTCTTCTTGCTCAAGTCGAACATGGCGGCGACATCTTCTGGAGCGCCTGGCGGGGCCACCTCGCCGTCGACCGCCGACGTGGTCTTCTTGGACTTTGGCGCCTTTGGCACCGACGCGACTTCGACGTCCGACATGATTGCTTCCTGCTTCTTCCTGTTGCTTTGGGTGCTTGCTGTTGGCCCCCTGCTGCTCTCGTGTTTGCTGGAGATGGCGGCGGTCGTTGCTGGTCCTGCGGAGCTTCTCGTTTCCACCCCTTTCCCCCTGTCCGCAGCGAGCGGAGATCGCTTGACTTGATTTCAGTATGCCTTGAAAGGTTTCTCTAATTCGGTAGCCGACTTTGAAAAACAGTCTTTCGTTTGCACGCTCTCGGACTTTTCTGGTGGCTCTCGCGGTGCAACCCATAGACCCAAGAACCCGAAAACCCATCCACCCATTCACACGCTCTAAATCAACCCAATAATCTCGTCTTAATGAGGTTTTTTGTAAGCTCAGATTGCTGGTCAATGAGGTTTTTCAGGCATCAATTGGAAGGCGGAAGACCACCAGCCAAGCCAACAAGAGGCCTTCTGAAAGCCGAGCAGCTCCAAAGCCGTGAAGCTTGGAAGTGTTACGCAGCAGCAAAGCGAAGCAACATGGCGACTCGCATCCCTCTCGCGTTCCGTCGCGGCCCGCGCCGAAAATCCAAGGCCATCGACCTCATCGGCAGCTGGCACGTGCTCCGCGGAGACCTTGTACGTTCGTGTTTGCGTCACGCTTTCACTACGTGCATTCGTATATAAATCACAGCATGCTATTGCGGATATGGCAATTGGATCAATTGCATTTTAAAGCATGGACAAGATGGCTCACGTGGTTGTGTGCGCTTGATGTGTATTTTACGCAGGTGGAGGTGATCAATGGACCACACAAGGGCAAACAGGGCTCGGTTGTGAGCGTCATCCGTGACCAGAACAAGGTCATCGTCGAGAACATCAACATGGTACGTCGGTCGGTATTCGGGCTTGATTGAGTTGCTGCCTTTTGTCAACGCAAAACGAACTCACTGTGTATGTGTCTTTGCGTCCTTCTTTCATCTGTAGCACTCGCGCTACGTCAAGTCGACCCCAGTCGCTGCGGGTCGCTCGTACTTGTCGCCTGGTCCAATCCACTACAGCAACGTCAACTTGGTGGACCCGTCGATTGGGTACGTCTCTATTGTTTATCACGCATGAGTCTAGTAATTCACATGACCAGCTTTCTCATACATCATGGTATGCATTTATTTCTATTCAGCAAGCCAACGCGTATCGCGATCCGCTTCACGGACGACGGCGAGAAGGTGCGCGTGTCCAAGAAGACCGGCACGATCATCCCGAAGCCAGAGATCCTCAAGGAGCGCCACAACCCGCGACGAACAGAGACCGGCGTGTTCGACACTGCGCCAGAAGACGTGCTCGAGCGCACGGTGCAGGACTGGGAAGTCACGCACTTGTAGACAACGGCAGCGTGTAGGCAGACCGTCAATGGCAGGCAGATCAGGTGATGGTGGCTCTGCAATAGACCTCTTCTTCATCCAGCAGCTACGAGATCCACAGAGAGACGTGGTGATTTGGTGATAATGACGATGAAGACAACGACGACAACCCGGGACCGGATAACAGCAGCAGCGTAATACAGATACGAGAAGAAAAAACAAGCAATAAAAGCAAGCGCTGTGGTGAGTGTGGTGTGTTCGTGTCGCTTCAATTTGCATTCAGCAGTTGCTGCATGTTGGTGTGGTGTGGAATGTTGCGTGCATCGTCGTCTTTGAATCCATGCCAAACAGGCGGACGGGAACGATCAGGCAGAGCCGCATAAAGCGCCTGTTGTCCTAGTCGGCCTCTACACACATCCACAGGCTCACACGCCACGCACAGAGAATTTCATCCACCAACAAGCGTGCGATCCATGTCTGAAAAAAGTCTATAAATTGCTTCCATGCTGGCTGCGAATATGCTCAAACCGAAGAAAACAAGATTGCAGACTATTTTTTCAACAAACTATTTTTAGCTTTTGAACAACCTTTCATAACGCGCTCTGATTGGCTGAAATGATGAGTTAAACTACTTGATTGGCGGAATATCTGCTTGTGACCGTTCACAGCACACTCACATTGCAGAAGACACAGCGTGCGAAGCGTCATCGATTCTGTGAGCGTGCGCCACCATCATCGAATGAATGAAGAAGATCGGGCCAGAACGCCGCGACAACCAAAACGAGCGCTGGCGTATACAGGCAGTAGTGGGGGGTCAGACGCTGAGCGTGGGGGGGTCCGCATAAGAGCCGAGCAAGCATCTGTGGAAACCCTCTCCTTCTTCCAGGTGTGTCTCTTCGGCTTAAGGCACTCCTCGATCCGCCCTCAAGTCCGCAAGCTTCTCAAGCTCTTCAACCGAACCAACCTACTTTTTTTTATCAAGATGACTGTGAACGAAGAAGGCCAGCCACTGACCGCGGAAGACCAGCAGTACTACGATGCGCTGCAGTCCGAGTACGGCGACTCGTGCACCGAGGACTTCAAGGTGCGCATGGCGCGCGCGTTCCGCGCGCACAAGAAGAACCGCATGCAGGTCACGATGACCGAGGCGAAGCGCATCCTCACGTGGCGCGCGGTGCACAACGCGGACGCTATCCTGACGCGCGAGCTCGACCACAGCAAGGTGTACTTTGACTGCTGGCCCGGCCAGCTCTACGGTGAAGACAGCGAGGGCCACCTGGTCGCGGTCGACCGCATCGCCGAGATCCAGATCGACGCGTTCCAGAAGCACTTTGGGCACATCGACCAGCTGCTGCCGCACCGCGTGCAGTACATGGAGCGCATCCAGTGGGAGAAAGCCGCGGTCTCGAAGCGCCTCGGCCGCCGCGTGTACAAGCACATCTGCATCGTCGACCTCAAGGGGCTCGGCATGAAGCACGTCTCGCGCACGATCATCAACTATTTAAAGGTATGCACTTGTATCTGAGCTTGATATGATGGGCACGTCCAGCATGAGCTTTAACGTGTATCCTATCATACTTGTCTGGACAGCCGATCTTTGACATCGGGCAGATGTACTACCCGGAGACGCTGCACCGCCTCTACTTGATCAACGCGCCGTTCCTGTTCCACGGCGCGTGGAAGATGATCTCGGGGCTCATCGACCCGGAGACGCGCGAGAAGATCCAGGTGTTCAAAGACGGCGACAAGTTCCTCGAGACCGCGCAGAACCACGGGATCTCGATGGAGTCGATCCCGAGCTACCTGGGCGGCAGCCACCCGGGCCGTCCGATGAATAACACGTTCAAGCCCTCGGTTGCGGACACGCCGCTGCCTGTGCCTGCGCATCTGCAGGCTGGGAATGAGACTTCGGTACGTTTGATTGTGAGTGCGCTGTTGAAATTGGTCGTGGTAGGTCTCTTAACAATGTTGTGGTGCTGCTGGTTCATGAATCTGCAGATGGAAGGCGAGAAGGTTCCGATGGAAGTGGCGACGGACACCCACGGCGTCCCACTGGAGGCGATCCCCGCGCACGCTGTGAGCACCACGTCTTAATACAACGCTCGCTGGTGCTCTTTGGTCATCACAGCCCGCCTGCATCTCTTCGATAAATAGATCATTCACTAGAAGTATCTGATACGAAAGAACACAACTATTTCTCCACCAAAGCAATACATTTTCAAATATTTTTATACTACTTCGATGTTGGCTGAACAAATCAGAAGCTCTTTATCAATGGACAATAGAGATCATTCATCGTAAACGTGGAGTTTGGCCTGACCACTGACTGTTGACGTCACGTCTCATTCAACTCATTTACAACTTGGAGACTGGACCCTTGCGCGACTTCTTCTCCATCTGCTTGGACCAGTTCGAGAGCGTCTCGCGCGGCATCACCTGTGGCTTGAAGAGGTAGTTGCCGCCGTCCACAATCAGCACGTCGCCGGACACGAACGATCCAGCGGCGGACACCAAGAACAGAATCGTACCAGCGATGTCGGTCTTGGCGCCAGCGCGACCAATTGGGATACTTGCCTTCATGAAATCGTTGAGCTGCGCCGTGTCAATGTCACCAGCGAGCTTCTGCGTGCCAGTGGTGTCCGCAATTGGACCAGGCGCAACACCCGTCACGCGGATGCCAAACTGTCCCCACTCAAGTGCCAACGTGCGCGTGATGCTGTCCACCGCAGCCTTCGCCGCAGATGCGTGCACCTGGTACCACGTCGCAG
>JAASFI010000754.1:0-18018 GCA_023333705.1 Globisporangium viniferum | reverse complement strand
GACATGGGGCGTAGGACACAGGTGCGTGTCTATGCCGTGCGACACAGATGGCGCCGTGTCTTTACCTCTACTGGATTCTTTTGATTTCTTAACTATACTATTTGAATCTTCAACGAGAAAGCACGTGCTTGCATGCTGCATGCGTACCTCGTGATTGCGCTAAATGTTTACGGACAATAACTAAAATAGCCTAAGAATGAATGTAAATAAAAATTTACGCTATTTGACGCTGAGAGTGAAGGTCCATCCTTGCACAAACGAACGCACCTGAGGCAATAACGAACGGCGCTTCCGAAGTGGTCTTTTATATCCTCCTAGGGGCTTGACGCGTTATTTTCTCGAGTGCCATCAGTTTTGCTTGGATTGGGATATGAGGAGCATCAAACGATTGGTCTGAACGAGGTGAGTGGCGGGGCGTAATTACGAATGTAAATATGGCGTTTTGTGGTCCCAAGTGTAAAAAAACTGATGGTCTTATAAATATTGCCAGCACTGTATTAACCGACTAAAGTAGCAATCAAAAACTGACTTTTATCAAACCAACTAACTACATTTCAACCGACTAGCTGTCAAACTGGCTACTTCTGTCAAACTGCTTGAACTTCTTTTAGGCATATGCTCGATTTGCAGCCAATCAGAGACCACCAATCAATGAGCCTGAGGTCAGATGGTGAGACAAAAAGCTTCCTGCTGACAGGTAATAGAACACAGCTCGTCACTTTGGAAGAGACAGACTGACTCGACTGCCTGCCTGTGTATCATGAGACGCTCTAAGATGGAGCTGTTAGAGGATGTCGACACCCGTCCGTCGCTGGACGCCGCCTTCGCGTTCTTCCTCGAGTGCTGCGACGATGAGGAGGCGCAGGAAGCTCGAGACAGCACCGGCAGCGCGTCCACCGTCGATGGCTTGAATACCTCTCGCTCTATCACACTGCCGAGTGATGGACTCAGCAAAGGCCACCAGCAAACTCATCCGCAGCATCAGCAGGAGAACTCAGCCTACACTGTCGAGCCCACCGCAGTACCCCAGGAAGCGTCGAAGTCTCGGCCGGCTGGGCACCGAGAGAGCGCGCGACGCAAGCGCTACCGCCTTGAGGTTTCGAGTCTGCAGAACGAGATCAAGGAGCTGGAAGGACGGGTGACTCGCCTGCGCAAGTTTGGCGGCGAGTGTGAACGCATCTTTGGCGTGCCAGTGAGTTTTGACAGAGCGGTGGCGGAATACGACAAGCTCCAGGAGGCGAAGCAGCGCAATGCGGACCTGAAAGAGGCGCTCGCGGAGCACCAGGAAACGAGCGCAGCGCTGGAAAAGCTCTTCAAGCAGAAGCTATCAGATCAGGTACAGTCAGTCATACAAGCGCATGCCACTCTATATAGCTGTATGGTGGGGGGTCTGACTAGAGGTTGTTTGGTTGATTGACTCTCTATGTCTCTAGGACTTGGACTTCCTGACTGAGGTCGAGAGGCAGAATGCAGGAGGGGCGGACTACTACGAGCTGCTGAACCAGTTGGTGGACATGTACGCGCGCACGTCCGAAGTGCTCAAAGCCATCTCGGCGAGAGACATCCGCAGCGTGTTCAACAGCTGCAACGAAGACCACGACCCGATTCTGGGATCCTCGCACCAGTCCACGACAAACACGCCGCTCTCGTCCAGCTTTCGCCAAGTGGAGCAGTTTGTGTGGCGTCAGGTGACGCTCAACATCAACACAAAGTGCACTACAAAGGCGACCCACTATCAGTTGGAAGTGCCGCAAGTACGTGTATCCACTATGAACGTATCCGATGAGCGCTTGTTGTGAGCAATTTGGATACTAACATTATGTCTGCTTTGTAACAAACTACCTAGGTGAACTGCTATGGCAACCGTTTCCACGTGGTCTACAGCGAGGCGCTGGGCGGCCGAAGCATGGACGGGATGGTGGTGATCCGCAGATTCGTCGAGCCGCATCGCGTGGTGATCGTGATCTCAGCGCATCACGCGTTCCCAGGGAGCGCGCTCGTGATTCGCGAGGACGGATGGGTCATCATGACCGACTTGGGTAAAGCCACTCCGGACAACGCAGGTGGCGCACTGCTGCAGACGCGCTTTCACATCTACACGGAGAAGCAGGACGCGCCACTACCAAAAGACATCGAGGTGCTCCGAGACTTTGTCGTGAAAGCGCTGAGTACCAAGTCGCGACTCTACAGCCAGCGCGTGCAGTACATTATCCTGAAAGCCGCCTTCGAGTCCAAGCTCTCCGAGCAACTACACAGCCAGCTGAACCTCGGCTGCGTCGCGTGCGGCTTGCACGCGTCAAGCGAACACAATGCGAGATAGCTAGGTAGGTATTCTAGCCAAGCAGTTTATTCTAGCCAAGCAGTTGCGTGCGATGTATACTTGTGTATAGCTGAACCAGACGAAGCAAATATGATTACCCTTTGTGTATACTTCACTGTGCGACTGGTGAAAAATTCAGAGTGATGGTGAAAATCCATGACATCATCTACTATGACATCAACATTTCGGATTGTGATCAGTTTGCCACAAGTTCGTGACATAATTTCCCTGGTCTCTTGCACTGTGCAAGAGATCTGTAATCAGATGAAAGCTTTAATTCTACTGATCTGCTCAGTATCGCTCTCTCTCTGCGACAAAGGAAAAGCTCAGAACTATGTTTGGAAACCTCCTCCTCACAAGCAAAAGAGAGGAAGACCCCCAGCACCAGTTTCGAAAGTGAAAGAGAAAACAAAGGTACCCCCCAGCAATATGAGCTTACTGGTAGACGATGAGGAGCAGGCAATGCTCGCTGACGCGCTGGCGTTCATCGACATGTTTGCGCACGAAGATGGTGACAGCGCGTCGTCGAATAGTGATGGCTCGATCTCCTGCTTCGATCGCCTCGAGCAGCTGCATTCTCCATCATCGTCGACGTCTCCTGCGCGTTCATCGAGGCGAAGCGCTTGAATACCGCCAGCAGCAGCAGCAGCAGTGGAGAGAGCAGCGAGGGAGGAGGACTCGGCAGAAGAAGAAAAAGGCGAAGAACCGGGCAGCAAACACCGATGCGGTGCACCGGTACCGCAAGCGCAACAAGACCGAGATCTTGGAGCTTCGTGTGGAAGTAGCACAGCTGAAGGCGCGCCTCACAGAGCTTCGCGTTCGGAGTGCCGTGGCTTCCGCCATAGCTGTGTCAGGCAAGTCGTCTCCTCTCAGCGTGCCTCCCAACTCCAACTGGAAGCAGCAGCAGCGTCCACCGGGTTTGATGATGCTGTATCTGAATCCAAGAGACTGCAGGAGTCCGAGATGCTCAATTGCAAGCTCAACGCAGCGATGGCGATGCAGCGCGAGATCAACTCGACGCTCGAAGGCTTTTTCCAAAAGCAGATCGCGAAAAACGTAAGTTGCGCCGTCCTTGTTTGGAGCAGCGAATAGTCCCGCAACCATATCGCTGATCGTTGTGGTTTATCTTCTCTTGGTCCTTGCGTCACTTCTTTAGGACTTGAGCTTCGTGTTGGGCATCCAGAGACCGCTCGCGAATGTATCCGACGCGCGCAAGAACTTGTCTTGTTCTTCTTCTTCACCTTATCAGCAGGACGTGATGCTCTTCGCTGAACTCTTTCACCACTTAAGAGACGCGATTTACTGCAACACGGCGTCGATACTCGCAGGATTCCAGAGGAGCGACGTCAACTGCGTCTTCAGCAACTCGCTGCTCAAGCAGGACCCGCGAAAGGGTAAAGTGCTCGAGTGCACGTTCAACACGCCAGTCTCGCACAACTTGAGGGAGCTCAAGCTGCTCATGTGGAACCACCTCGCGCAATCGATCGAGATGAAGACCGCATCTCAGGTAGCCCAGACGATCCCGAATGAAGCCGAAGAAGACAACGACAGCCAGAAGTTCACGCTCAAGTCCTGCAACACGCTGGGCGACGTGCAGCTGGAGTACGTGTGTGCGATCCAAAAATTCTCTGAGCCGCACCGGGTTGTGCTCGTGTTCACGCTGCTGATGACGCCAGCGGGCAGCGGGCTGCTCTTCCGCGAACGGGTGGGTGGTTCTCTCCGATTCGCAAGTGGCAGTGGCAGAAAGAGACAGCAGCAGCAGCACTGGCGATCCGTCGCCATCAACCCCATAAGCGCTCTTCCAGACCGTCTATCAGCTGCACGCTGAGCGACCATCTCCAAATACTACTGACAGTACCAGTGCGACTCCAAGTGAAACACAACTTCTGTCCCCAGAGCTCCTCGCGTTCCAGGACTTCGTGCTGACTGCGCAGGGCGACCACATGCGCACGCATCAGCTGATGATCCAGAACACGCTGCAGCAGCAGATCGACACTATCCCCATCGGCGGGATTCTCACATCCTGCCTACTCGCCGCTTAGCTTTGCACCCACAAGGAGAAGGAGATCCGAGTGAGATCCTGTGGCTCTCGTGCCAATCCGCTCGCTCCGCCACACGATCCGCGAAGAGCCTGAAGGGATGAAGCCATTCGTTCAGCGCGAAAAGCCGACTCCAAGCGGACAAAGGTGCAGCGCTTTGACACTTTGGACCCATCCACATCCTCATGTGTATCACAGATCTGCGAAAATTTTGGTTCTGTGGCCACCAGCAATTCTTATTGACTTGTGGTCATTGATGGCCATCAAAGTGGTTCGGATGGTCAACCGCGTGGCGAAACCCTAGCAGAGTGACTGTCGCAAATCATGACATCACGACGCGGATTGCGGTCACCTCGGCTACTGATTGGCTGAAAATGCGTACAATCTGATGGATTCTCGCCACAAAAGAGCCAGGGACGACGACAGAATGATGGTAAGTTGGTGATTGCAGGTTCGTCAAGTGTTGAAGTCTTATGCGAAAAGCTCATTTCTGAAAACGTCAAGCCATTGACATTGTGACACGAGAGAGAGAGAGAGAGCAGTGCGAATGAGCTTCTTGCTGGAGGAAGATGAGCACGTGACGCTCGCCGAGGCGCTCGCGTTCATCGACACGTTCGCGCTTGAGGACGTGCAGGACATCGACATCGACCGAGAAGACGAAGACGAGAGCTGTTCGGCCAGCGACCACTCGAGCGAGTCCGACGCGTCGTCGTCCTCCTCGCTGCTGTACGTGGAGTTGCGCTTGCCACCAACTTCATCATCATTATTATCTCACAACGCCACCGCTGCGAAGAGCTACGCCAGCAGCAGCCCTGGCGGAAGCAGCTATAGCAGTTTGTCCTGCAGTCCGAATAGCCCCGCGAGCAGCACCGATAACAGCAGTGGTAGCGACGACGTGATGGACGAAGAGCACAAGAAACTGCTCAAGACCCGCGCAGCCAACACGCGCGCAGTGAACCGGTACCGCAAGCGCAACAAGAACGAGATCCTCGAGCTCCGCGAGCAGGTGCTGCAGCTGAACGCGTATCTCGCGCAGCTGCGCAAGCGAGGCGCAGTGGAGACCTCTTCGTCTTCGTTAACGGCAAACTACTTCCACCCGAGCACTAGTACAACCAAGCTGCTCCAGCTGAAAGGGGGAACAGCGTCGTCGTCGGTGAATGGGATCAACGAAGCGGTCAACGAATTCCGAAAGCTGCAGCAGTCCGAGGCGCTGAACCGGAGGCTGAGGGAGGCGCTCGCAAAGCAGCGCAACATCAACTCGACGCTCGGGAGCATCTTCCAGCGACAGATCTCGAAAAACGTACGTGTTGTTATACCATTGCTGTATATATTTGTTTCAATTATTGTGAGGTTATGAGGCTGACAATGTTGCTGCTGCTTGCGTATATCCACTGGACAATCCTACAGGACCTGACCTTTGTGTTGGACATCGAGCGACAGCTGCAGAAGCAGATGCCACCCGAGCCGCGCATGGTGCCTCCTATGGCGCGCAACTCCAGCATAATCTACTCGCAGCTCTTCCAGTACTTGAAAGAGACCGTGTACACGAGCACTCCAGCGATGCTCTCCATGCTGCACAAGAACGATATCGAGTGCGTGTTCAACAACACGCTGGTGAAGAATGATCCGAAGCACGGCAAGATGCTCGAGTTCATGTCGAACGCACCGGTCAACTGCAATCTGTCGCAGCTCGACGCGCTGCTCTGGACGCACTTGACCCACCCAAGCGACAGCGAAGCCCTGGAGGAGTCGCTCGCCCAGGCTTCACGAGAACCGCTCTGTGAACGACAGTTCACGCTCAACTTTAGCGGGAAGCTGGGCGACGTGCACATGGACGGCATGTCGGCGGTCCGAAAGTTCGTCGAGCCGCACCGGATCGTGTTCGCGTACACGTCGCTGCTGGTGCCCTACGGGAGCAACCTGTTGTTCCGCGAGAACGGCTGGCTTGTCAGTTCGGACGCCCACGTCTCGGGGTGTACCTCAGCACCCGCGGTCTTCCAGACGTTCTACCGCCTCTACGCGGAGGACCAGTTCAACAGTGGCACTACGCCAAAGCAAATGTCCCCCGAGACGAACGCGCTGCACAACTTTGTGATGAACTCGCAGGGCGAGAAGATGCGCGCGTACCAGCTCACGATGCAGAACATGCTGGTGCACCAGATGGACAAGATCTCGGGTGGTGGCATCCTGTCGACCTGTACGACGGTCGAGGTGGCGGCGTCATGAGCGTGGAGGTCGTACCAAGGGAATGCTGGCATGTCTACAATATTCAATGGGTAGCTGTGTATAATTTATTAGTATACGTGGTGAAATACGTGCTAAGAAGTACCGTGTGAGGAGGAAAATAGAATGAGCTTTATGTGAACTTGAGTGCACGCTTCTACGAACGATTCGGTGGCTGATAGCTTGGCATTATTGCCTCCATAGCTGCATCGCCAGGCATTCGATAGTACGAGCAGTCCGTCATTCGTCTTGTGAAAGTGACGATTTAACAATAATGCTCGCCTAACTGGAATTACTCGCTCACTGCATTCTGTATTCGCTTGAGGCGAACGCTCAGCTAGCTCTGAGTTGCCCAGACAACACCAACGGGTCGCAGGGCCAGTCGCACGACTGCAGATTGCATTGATACATTGATACATTGTGCTTGCGTCGTCTCTCTCACAGAGATTCACACGAGCGTCGTATCTACGTATGAATGAGGCTCTCAGCACCGCCTGCTCTCACAAGTCGCAGATGGGCAAAACAATCCTGATCCGCCCGTTGCTGTAATTGTTTACCATCAGAGTGATGGTCACCACCATGACATCATCACTGCGACATTGCGATAATCAACAATTGGCGCCCTGTGATTGGCTGAAATAAACTCATTTCCTGGCCTTTGACACTCTCACGCTCCAAAGCAAGCCAGTGCGCAGCTCATTTGCGAAGAAGCATCAGCGCAGTGAAGCACCACCGAGAGCACGCGCCCGCCCGCCGGTTGGTTGGATTGCCTAAAGAGAGAGACAGAACGTGTGACCATGAGCTTCCTACTGGACGGCGAGGAGCAGGCGACGCTCGCAGACGCGCTCGCGTTCATCGACACGTTCGCGCACGAAGAAAAAGAAGAAGGCGATTGCGATGGCACGTCGAGCGACAACTCGAGCACGGGCTCCGAGACCTCCTCGCTCTACGTGGAACTGCGCATCCCGCGCGCGGTAACAAACGCGAACATTGTCAGCCATGGCAGCAGAGTGGAGAGTACCTGTGGCGGCAGCAGTAGCAACGACAGCAGTGCCAGTGGCTGTGATGACAGCGCCCGTGGTGAGGACGTGGAGCAGAAGAAAAGAGTGCTGAAGAGCCGCGAGGCGAACACGCGCGCAGTGTACCGGTACCGGAAGCGCAACAAGACTGAGATCTTCGATCTCCGTGAGCAGGTGGGTAAGCTGACCTCTCAACTCGCAGAACTGAGAAATCCAGACACCGTGTCGATTACCGGTCATGGATCTGGGTATCCGCGCTTCAACCCGAAGACCAAGCTGCTCCAACTGCAGCCAACAACAGCAGCAGCGAGCTTTGATAACGTGTTACTGGAGTACAGGAAACGACAGCAGTCGGAGGCGCTGAACCGCAAGCTGAAGGACGCGCTGGCGAAGCAGCGACACATGAACGCATCACTTGAAAGCGTGTTTCAGAAGCACGTCTCGAAGATTGTATGTATCCGCTATGTTCTGTTGAGCTTGTGGATAGTAGAGGCATAATGATGGCTGACTTGTGTCTATGTGTGTGTGTGTGTGTTGATGTGCTCTTTGCAGGACCTGAGCTTCGTGATGGACATCGAGAGCCAACTCCAGAAGAAACCCAAGACCTGTCACGAAAAGCTTCTCGATCATGAAACTAAGATGGCGTACTCGGAACTGCAGCACTATCTGAGAGAAACGGTCTACGACAGCACGCCTGCGGTTGTTTCAGCGCTGGCCAAGAGCGACATCAACTGCGTGTTCTACCACACGCTGACCAAGAACGACCAGCGAGTCGGCAAGATGATCGAGTTCATGTCCAACACGCCGGTACAGTGCAGCATCGAGCAGCTCGATCCTCTGCTCTGGGGTAATCTTGTGCACCCGAACGACAACCAGAACGTCGCCCAATCGATGGCAGAGGTACACTCCAGTTTCTTGATACTGTTTCAAAGCAGTCTCTGTCACGACTTCTAACGATTTCTGTGTGTGTGTGTGTGTGTGTGTGTGTGTGTGTGTGTGTTCATTTACAGGAGGGGCGTGGCGATACAGGCGGCTGTGAACGGAGTTTCACGATGGCTCTCGACGGTACGCTTGGCAAAGTTCACGTCAACGGCATGAGTGGGATCCACAAATTCGTCGAGCCACATCGGATAGTCCTCGCGTTCACGTCGCTGCTCTCTGTGGAGGGCAGTGACCTCCTGCTCCGTGAGAATGGCTGGCTCATCATGTCGGATTCTCAAGTCTCGGGCTGCGAATCCGCACCAACGGTGTTCCAGACGGCCTACCGTCTGCACGCAGAACGGAAAAACACAATGCCCATGACGCCCGAGAAAACAGCTCTTCGCGATTCCGTGATGGTCGCCCAGAGCGATAAGATGCGCCGGTACCAGCTTATGATCCAGAACCTGCTGCTGGAACAGCGTGACTGGGTCTCACATGCCGTGGGTGGGCTGGCGAGGGCCATGCCGATCTCGTGCTGCGCTTTTCAAGACCCTCACATCCAACAAGCGATGGCGAGTGCTGCTCTAGGTGTATAAACTATAGTGTTTGCATAGGATGGAGGGAGGGGAGGGGGTCGATCCCATGGTTTCCAAGGACTCTGCAACGCCATTTCTAGTTCATGCTAGTGTATATTATGTGTTCATATAATGGAGCCGCCAGGCTCCAACATTGAAGTCCAAATTGCCCAGTATTTCCTGTTGTGCCTCGCAGCCAATACACCAAACCAGCTCATTCCGAGCGGTGGCTCGGCTATCGCTGCATGATCTCTCTCAACGCAGTCTTCGTAGAGTAGATTGGAATATCGTTCGACGGGGAACTAAGAATCCGCAGTGTCAGAACTCGAACTCAATTAGAATCATATATGTATATTCGATCAAAGCTCTCCCTACGGGTGCTGAGTAGGACTTCCAGAATGCCATTCAGTTCCAGTGCAAACTACTTCTACAGCAGAGAAGTTTGGCTCAGTAGCTCCACAATTAGTCTAAATAACAGCTCTGTGCAATTTGCGGTTGTGTCTGCCATAGCCCGAGAGCCTTATCAGGGCCCGTTCGAACATGCTAACGCATAACCAATCAATAGTTGCTCGCACAGTATGCAGCGCAAGCGACTCAGCCTATCTTTTCATCTGAGTCAGAGCAACAGGAGTTGGAAATTCGCCATTCCCATACTACTGCTCACTTCCACCATTACCACACACTCTCGATTCGGAATGATGATAAATTAGTCGATGACGCTCCAAATTTGGTGGTAATCATGTCAGAGTCTCCCCTCGCGGATTGTGTCCGAATGAAGAGCTCCGATTGGTAGTTGACGATACAGTTCGAGCTCTCCCACAACCAAAAGAAAAGCCAGCTCACTTGGCAAGATAGAGCCCACGAGTCAGCGCAACGTGCAACACGCATCCAGCAGACTTCTGACATAGCTCCCCAGTCTTCCCAACGGCACGCACATCATGAGCTTCCTGCTTTTCCACAACGAAGACGAGCACGCGACGCTGGAAGCCGCGCTCGCGTTTCTCGACAGCTGCGGTGATAGCGTCGACGACGATGAGAGAGCAAATTCCCCACTGACCGATCTCTCCACCGATGTGGATACCACCTGCAGCTCCGGCGAACCAGAATGTGCGCAAAGTTCAGACTCCAATAGCAGCAGTAACAGTAGCAGTGCGAGGGACATCGCCAACCAGGAAACGAGTGTGCGCTGCCACCAAACGTACAAGGATACCTCGTTACGGAAGCGCGAACAGCCAGTGCCGACAGTTGCGAGACGAGTTCGCAAGCGAGTCGTCGTTGAGATCACCGAGTTACGTGCTGTCGTGCGGCAGCTGGTTGCGAGGCTTGATCAACTCCAAGCGCGTCGGATGATCGCCCCGAGTCGTGTGAATGCCGTCTCGCAAGACGCACTGCTGGCTACCACCAATGCGCTGCTCGTGTCCACGATAAATCCGAATGAACGCTCACGAGCCCGCGAGGATGCTATGAAGGCGCTCGAGAAGCTCCGCGAATCCACTGCAGTCAATCGCCAGTTGCGAGCCGCGTGGAAGAAACAGATCAAGCTCGCAAAAAAACTCGAAAACCTAATCACGAAGCAGCTCGCGCCACTGGTACGCTCTTTGATATTGAATAGACACTGCAGAGAAACATTGACTGATTCTTGGATCGCGACTACCCTCATTAGGACATCGAGTCGCTCGGAATGGCAAAAAACGGTAAGCGTACAGCCAGAGCTGGCCAGGAGGATCTAACGGTTCAAGTCGACATCAGTTGCTTCGTACACCTCCGATGGTACTTGGAGTCGATGTATCAACAGACTGCACCGATCAGCGCGTCGATTAGTATCAAGCGAGACACGTCTCGAGTCTTCAGCAGCAGCTACGTGCACTACGATTCGCTTCGAGGCGACGTCTTCGAGTGCACGACCAATACGCCAGTGGTGTGCAGCGTACAGGACCTTGACGTGCTCGTCCGGGATCTGCTGTTGGACGAGAAAGCCATGAAGAAGAAGCCCAGCGTTGTGAATTTTGTACGTACACTACGTCTCATGGTTTTACTAGTCAGATGATACTCTCGTGTTTGTGGATGGTTCAACATTAACAGTATACTTCGTGTTTGAATTCCTTTAGGTCACTCATGAACTACCCAATCGACCAACGAGTCTCGAGCACCAGTTCACTCAGAATTTCGACTGCCAGTTCGGCAGGATCCTCGTCCACGGCGTGTCGGTCTCCCACAAATACGAGGATTCGCAGCGCAGGGTGCTCGCGTACACGTCGCTGCTGACGCTCGAAGGAACGGACCTCAGGTTCCGAGAGACCGGGTGGCTCATCCTCCGGGATCAAAGCGATAATGGTGAGGATGCTGATGACTTGGACCCCAACAGGTCCCGAACTTCGCTGCTCCAGGGCTGCTACCGCATCCACCGCGAAGAAACCTCCACCAATGCGGCAGATTCGACAGACGCACTCGAGGACGGGGCGTACTTCCAGAACTTTATCCTCCACTCGCAGTGCGAGGAGATGCGCACCAAGCAGCTGCATCTTCAGGCCACAGTGCTGCAGCGATTCGGGTCGGCTCGCGCCTGATTCGCTCTGTGGTAATACAGACATGAATGTACTTGGTAAAGCGTACAGATATGATGTGTTTTGAGTTTTGCTAATAGACAAGCTCACACTGCTTGGGTTGAAGAAAAGAGCTTTTTTCCACTCCAGTGTTGGTTGAAAGGCATCCATTGAATTCCAAAACAAAAGGACATTTGATTGAGAGACGCTACTGTAGTGAGAGCATCCCGAGTCAGTTCGGATGCATTCGGAACAACACAATCCAGTTCACTTCGCTTTCAAAATGGAAGTACTTTGACCAGCTTTTTTGTAAGGGAATGTTGGCTGCTGGTACAAATAATGTTGGTAGCTCATTGCAAAAACTCTGCTGACACTGCTACCCTCTGGTGCTAGATTTTCCGCGTTCTAAGCAAGGAGTCAGCCAACTGGAGTTGATTCCCTCGTGGTAACATACTGCAGGCCTGCATCTCACCCTCTGTGTCTCGCTTGCTTGCTCTCTCTGTTTACGAAGAGATCACTATCGAAAACGCAGTATACCCCGCAGTCTCTCTTCAAACTCTGATAGTACGCTACAACAAACAATCACATCCCATGAGCTTCCTCCTCGCAGAAGACGAGGACGCGACCCTCGAAGCTGCGCTCGCGTTCCTCGACACCTGCGCGGACGACCACGAACACAGCGATACACCACACGACCGCAGCGCCGATCTCTCCACGCGATTGGAAACCGCGTTCAGTTCGCAGGAACTAGAACGGTCGTCAGACTCTGACCAATTTAGCCCTGACGAGCCGATTCACAGTAACAAGAGCAATTGGAACAGTATCCAGAGCGAGCTCACGTTTACAGACCAAGGATCGAACACACAGCGTATAACTACAGGCGATGCCACCACCGAAGCTAATCAAAAAGCTCACCCGGCACCGACAGTCTCAAGGCGAGTTCGAAAGAGGGGCATCGCCGAGATCTTGGAGCTGCGCGAGCGAGTCACCCAGCTAACGGCGCGACTGAGCCAACTCGAAGAGCGAATCACCAGACCCGCAGGACTTCCTGTGAGTTGTCCAGAAGTCGCAAAAGAAACGCTACGAGCCTATAATACCGCGGTGCAAGAACTTGAGAAGCTCCACGAGTCGGAATCCATGAACTGGAAGCTGCGAGATGCGTGGAAACACCAGATCAAGCTCGCAAGCAAGCTCGAGAAGGTATTCAACCGACAGCAAGGCGTGCCAGCGGTGAGTCCTCGTCCTCTGGCGAAGGCGGTTCGACGGCTGCACATGACAGGATGGCTAATAACTCTGCTTCATACTTGTGCTGACTTATTTGCTTAGGACCTGGACTCCCTGTTCGGCGCCGAGAATGAGTTGCCAAAATCCAAAAGCCGGGAGGACCACTTCGTTCGTGACGACACGCTCCTTCTTGCAAAGCTCCACCGGTACCTGGAGCCACTGTACCGCCAAGCGGCCTCGACGTTTGTGTCTACTAGCTTGCGGATACCGCTTGTGTCGACCGTCGCCGTCACGTGCACCACGATTTGGTTCTCGGTGAAATGAGATCACAACTGGCAAATAACTTGCAAGAGCTCCTCAGCGTACACGATCAATGCCCGCAGTCCAGTTCCAATCTTGCACTCTGAGCCAAGTGATAGTTCATCACTAACCAGCCACACACTTGTTAAAGCTGTCATATATACTTTACGAATCGTTGATACCCCTTTTTTGCTGCCGAGAATGACCAATCCAAACATGAGCACCAACGTCTTCACTGTCAGTTGTTGGTGGACAACAGTCAATCCGATAGTACACACACTCGTTCGTGGGAATGATGGTAACCCCAAATGATGATGCAAAGGTTTTCATCGTAATCAAGCCAGTGCGGCTCACTCTCCCTCTCAAGCGGTAATCGATCAATCCGAGGAGCTCATTTCCGAGAACGAAGCGCCCCAGACAGATAGACAGACGCCGACCCAACAAGGCTATACACTCGGTAGAGTGTAGTTCAGCAGCACAGAACGCCCATGAGCTTCCTTGTCTTGGAAGACGAGCACGTAACGCTCGAGGCTGCGCTCGCGTTCCTTGACGCTTGCACGAGCGACGACTCTCTCAGCACCGCCGATTGCTCCTCGGATTTGGACATCGACTGGATCGCCCAAGAAATAGGATCTTCATCAAACTTCGGCGAGCTTTGGCCCAGCGCAGGGGATCAAATCTTCCACAGTAGCAGTGTCGACGACGGTAACGGGGACGACTGCTCGCATGACTTCGCATGTGCAGACCACAACGCGGGCGAGTATTCGGTCACAGAAACTGACGATCGTCCCACCGCACCGCAGAAGAGCAATCGACGAGCACCTACTGTCGCAAGTCGGGTCCGAAAGAGAGTTATCGACGAGATCTTCACACTTCGCGAACGAGTGGTTGAGCTGACGGCGCGACTCAACCAACTTGAAAAGCGAGGTGGCGTTGCTGTCGCATCACCAAGTCGCAGACGAGCATTATCAGACAACCAGCCTTCTTCGGACACACAGCAGCGGCGATCACCAAGCCCACGAGCCAACGAATGCATTATCTCCGTCAAAAAGAAAGCGCTCGCCTACAGTGACGCAGTGCACGAACTCCAGAAGCTCCACACGTCCGAAGCAGCGAACCGGAGGCTGCGAGCTGCGTGGAGACAGCAGGTCAGGCTCGCAAAGCGACTCGAGAACCTCATCAAGAAACAGCTTGCGCCCATGGTGAGTTCGCTGGCCAACGTATTAGTGACTGACGCTGATACTATTATAAGAGTGTTACTGAATAACACGTTTTGCTGGACATTGTGAACTGAACAGGACGAAGATTCTCTCTTGGAAGCAAAAAGCGAACAGCTCACTCCTGTCACCAGAACTCGAGACACATGTGTAACATGGGATGCGACGCGCACGATGGCAGAGCTCCACCGGTACCTGGAGCCCTTGGATCTCCAATCGGCGTCGATCAGTGCCTCCATCGGCTTGCAGGACACCTCTCGCGTCTTCAGCAGCAGCCACGTGTATCACGACATGGAGTTCGGTGAAATAATGGAGTTCACGACCAACACGCCGCTGGTGTGCGACTTGCGAGAGCTCGACGCGTACATTTCGATCCTGCTCTTGAGTCACAAGACTTCGCTGCAGAGACCCTACACTGGGAGTCATGTGAGGGTACGCTACCACCCTGTACTTGCGAAAGTCTCATCTAGACTACCAGGATCGTATGTATCTGACGCAACTCCTCTCTTTTGCTGGCTTCCTCACAGAAACCTCCACCAACCGGTGCACGCCTTGAGCGCCAGTTTACGAAGACGTTCGAGTGCCGGTTTGGCGAAATCCTTGTCAACGTTGTATCCGTCGGCCGAAAAATCAAAGAGCCACAACAGATCGTGCTCGCATATACCTCGCGGCTCGAGCTCTCTGGTACGGAGGTCGCCTTTCAAGAGACCGCGTGGCTCATCATGAAGCAGCTGAGCGGCGCTCCTGGCGAATCCCAACAATCTGATTCTCCTTCTCAGCACGTGCTGCTCCAGACGTGCCACCGGATCCATCCTGTGGCTTCTTCCAGGGAGGACGCTAGCGCATCAAGCACGTCCGAGAGCGCGGAGTACTTCAAAAACTTCATTCTCCAGTCCCAGTGTGAAGAGATGCGCGCGAAGCAACTGCACATCCAAAGCGGCACGCGTCAGAAATTTGGCTCACAGCGTGTGGCACAAGTTTAACAAAAGCTGTCATGGTGGAGGAGGTCGCCTCAACTCGGAGTTGCGATTGCAATGCTCGTGTGCGCAAGTATCCGATACGAAAGCATTGTCAGATCTCCGATCGTGCGTGCTAAGAAGAGGACGACAGTGTTGGAGGAGCGGCTCTAGTGAATTGACTGTATATGTAGCAATTATAGTTTATCAGTGAGTATTAGTGCCGGTATAATTTCAGGACCGCGATTTCGTGCTGTTGGGCGTCATAGACTTAGCTCAGCTTCTCTTGATGTTTAACTCTAGTTCCTGGCACCATGTATTTAGGATCAGTTTTCGCACATTACTCGAATGGCTCAGAAGACTTCATTTCTCAACAGGACAGCTGCTGTTCAAGCCATCCCTTACCTCGACGACCTAGCCAAAGTATGTTGCCAGCTCAGTTAACTCTCGCCGCTGCATCCGAGCAAGCGGCCCTCGTTTGTCTCGACTGCAAGTCCAGGGAGCCCGAGTAGAGCTCGGCAGCGCAGTGCTTGAACGCCAAAAGCTCCAAGCGGCTGTAGCGCTAAACCTAAAGCTGAAGGCCGCGTGGAGGCACCAGATGAAGCTTGTAAGAAAGCTCGAACACGTGTTGAAGGAGCAGATCGCGCCAGAGGTACGTTCTTGTAGCGTTTTTTTAAAGCTCTTGCATCTACTCAGGTTCTAACGTTTTTTGCTACCTATGCATGTACTCAGGACTTGGATTGTCATCTTGAAGTTCAGAGCAATCACTTGGCAGGCGTTGATCGCGAGGGGGCCTTTATGCTCCAAGACGACTCGCTCATCTTTGCAGAGCTGCATTGCGATGTCGAGCGTGTGTACCGCCGAGCGGCATCGATCAGCGCCGCGATCGGCCTGCGCGATACCTCTAGGGTCTTCAGTAGCAGCCACGTGCATCACGACAATGCATTTGGCGAAATGCTCGAGTTCACGACCAACATGCCACTAGTGTGCAGCTTGCGAGAGCTTGACGCGTTCTTGTAGTACCAGTTCTCCAGCGACAAAATGCCGTACAAGAAGCCCCAGGCGGTGAGCCTCGACGCACGTGTTCCTATAGACTTTGCGAGCCACGACCACCAGTTCACGCAGAAACTCGATTGCCAGTTCAGCAAACTTTGCGTCAAGAGCATGTCGACCGTGCGCAAATTCGAGCAGTCGGGCCAGATCGTTCTCGCCTACACGTCGACGCTCGTACTCGCAGACACGAAGCTCGCGTTTCGCGGGACAGGCTGGCTGATCCTGATCGACCAAAGTCAAAACAGCGGGGGGGGGTCGTGGAGATCCCGCCTTACAAACTCCAGGTCCACCACAAGTGCTGTTCCAGAGCTGCTACCGGATCCATCCAGAAGGAACCTCGAGTGCGATGTCAGGTAGGGCTCGAGAACTGGAGAATGCCGCGTACTTTCAGGATTTCATCCTCCAGTCCCAGAGCGAGAAGATGCGAGCGCAGCAGCTGCATCTCCAGGCCTCAGCACTGCAAATGTTCGGTGGGTCGGCTCATTGATGATGGAAGATGCTTGGCAGCTCAGCTCGGTGGCCATGAGTGGAGCTCTGGTCTATGTGCATGTGCATGTGCATGATTTAGACTTGTACTGTTCAAATGTAGTAAACTATATAACATCACCCTCTTTTGCTAAATTGATTTTTACAACCTACACTCCTGAAATTCGGAATGACGGTAATTTTGCATAATCGTCGTGATTACGCCAATGTCGAAGACTGTCTTCGACTGTGCCTATTGAGAGGACTTGAGGGCACAGATGCTCAGGAACAGACTCGCATTCTGCAAGCAAGCCACAGAGATACACTTCTACAACAGAACCATTAGCAGCAGCTATGATGAGTTTGTGTGCGGCCGAGGAGGATCGCGCGGCACTCGAAGCCGCGCTCGCGTTTCTCGACAGCTGCGACGACGGCGGAGAGGATCTCCACTCCCTCTGTGACCTCTCGCCCGACCTGGACCTGCTCACCTCGACGAGCTTGAGTTCATCAGCCTCCGATCAATCCAGCGGTGAGGATCACACCAGCGCCAATCGTACGCAGAAAGACGGCACAGGTCGTAGCACCTGTGATGATCAGCAACTCAGCGACACCAATTCGGTTCAGAGTTGCCAGAAAGTTGTGAAACGGAGCAAGACGGGCGTACCGGCGGTGCGAAGACGAAGAAAGAATGACATCCTAGAGCTGCGAGAACAAGTGCTCCAGTTGACTGCACAGCTCAGTGAGCTTCAATTGTGCAAGGCAGCCGCGTCGCGCAGGTGGTCTACAGTTCGAGTACATGGCCCGCGTTTACCTCGTTTGCAAGTACAGGGAAGTCGAGTAGAGCTCGGCAGTGCGGTGCTTGAACGCCAAAAGCTCCGAGAGGCAGAAGCACTGAACTTGAAGCTGAAAGTCGCGTGGAGGCAGCAGGTGAAGCTCGCAAAAAAGCTCGAGAACGTGTTCAAGAAGCAGATAACGACTGCGGTACGCTGCTTCAGCGCATCAATTTCGTGCTTTGTTTGGCTCAACTACTGTGGCTGTAAAAAGTCTCCGCACCCTCTCCAAACCGATCTATTTTTCGGTCTTGCGAAAAAACGATGAGAGGTATGAGCAAAAGAACAGATGCATCGTGTTGAACGGGTTATAAGAAGCTGAAGGCTACTTTG
>JAASFI010000753.1:0-18026 GCA_023333705.1 Globisporangium viniferum | reverse complement strand
CCTGGTCGGCAACGGCAACAAGCTCATGGGCTCCAAGATCGGCAGCATCCAGGACGTCAAGGACATGCTGGCGCTCGCGGCGGAGAAGAACGTGCGTCCGGTCATCCAGAAGCTGCCGATGAGCCAGGTGAACGACGGCCTCAAGATGGTTCGCAAGGGCACGGTCCGTTACCGCGTCGTGCTCGAGAACTAGAAACCTACTTTGAAGTTTTGATAGAGAAGGTAGGGACAGCTCAGTCAGTCAGACAGTCACCAGTTATTCGACTCCCGATACAAAGAAGGAGATCGTGTTAAGAGTATATTAGAGAATTGAATGACTTCCAGCATTTGCCACTTCAGTGCTGACCCTTTTTGATCTTGTGTGAGTTGGTGTTCCTAACTGACTGGCCTTAGGTCTGGCACCTCACTCTACCATGTGCTTTCTGGCCAAGACGGGAAGAACCTGAGCTCTTTTGCTGTGCTGCTGGGGTCGTACGGAAGTGCTTGGCTTGAGCCCCCGTCAAACGCAGCCAGCCAGCCGCTAATAGATCTCCACAGGTCCCCATAGTCTTCCACAGTAACCTGATGGGATAAAATGCAAGGTGCTGTTGTTGTTCGACATCCATCGTGATGCTTGATCATGTGAACCCAATAGTGAACCCAGTTGTACCCAAGCAAACTTAAATGAACCCAGTTGAACCCATGCGAACCTAACAGAGAGAGAGGTCCTATTTTGGGCAATGAGCGTTCCATTTTTTTCCTCTTATTTTGGGTCATAGTCACATCACTATGCGACCCACCGTGATCTTTCGCCGTTGTCTTTGAGTCTCAACATACTGGTAACAACACTCCACCAGAACAGAACAGAAAGCGAGTCGCTCGCTGTATTAGCAAGTCTCTGCGTCCCAAGCAAGCCAACTACTGTCTAGATATGAGCGACGACGCCAGCGGCACCCTCATCAGCTCTCTCAGCCCTTCACCAGTCGCCCTCACGTCTGCTGTCGCCGTGGCAGTGCTGCTCGGGTACCTGCTGCTCCCGAACGCCATCGAGCGCGCCGTGCGCCACCTTCCAAGACCATCGACAACACTCCCGATCTTTCACAACACGTTCGACATCGTGTTGCGGTACCCTGGCCGCATCTACGACTTCCTGCTGGACGAGACGCGCAAGCAGAATGGCAAAGTGTGGGTTGTCCAGGCCATGGGGCGGCCCGTGACGATCGTGCTGAGCTCCTCGGAGGCCTTTGAGCACGTGCTCAAGACCAAGTTTGAGGACTTCGGCAAGGGCGAAATCAACTACATCACGCTCTTTGACGTGCTGGGCAACGGGATCTTCGCGGTCGATGGCGTGCGCTGGCTGCATCAGCGCAAGACGGCGAGCCACCTGTTTTCGCTGCAGATGATGCGCGACACCATGGAGGAGGCCGTGAAGGAGTACACCGAATTACTCTGTGGTCGCCTGGCAGAGATCTCGAAGAACGACGAAGTGATCAATATCAAGAGACTGTTGGACCTGTTCACGATGGACGTGTTTACGAAAATCGGGTTCGGCATCGACATGCAGGGACTCACGTCGAACAAGAACCCGGAGTTCCTCGACGCGTTTGAGCGTGCGTCCAAGAACCTGCTCGCACGCTTCCAGGCGCCCATGTGGGCGTGGCAACTCCGTCGCTGGCTCAAGGTCGGCAAGGAGAAGCAGATGGCGAAGGACGTCAAGGTGATCAATGACCTCATCTTCGACATCATCGCGCGGTCCATGGACACCAAGAAGATTCAGACGAAGGGTGCTACCGACGTAGAGAACGAGCGAAAGGACCTCATCTCGCTGTTCCTCGAGAAAGAAGCGACCGAGTATGGCGCGAATGGCGAGCGCGCCGAGACCGACCCGGCGCTGATCCGGGACATGACTGTGAGTTTCATCGCCGCCGGTCGCGACACGACCTCGCAGAGCATGTCATGGTTCCTCCTGATGCTCAATCGCTACCCTTTGGTTCTCAAGCGAGTGCGAGAGGAACTGAAAGAGAAGCTACCGGGGTTGATGGACGGATCGATGGTGGTGCCGAGTATGGAGGACGTCGCGCAGCTGACCTACCTTGAAGCGGCGATCCGCGAGAGCATTCGACTGAACCCGGTTGTCGCACTGAACGCGCGCACGGCACTGCGGGACACAACACTGCACGACGGAACGTTCATCAAGGTAGGCACCCGCGTGGCGCTGCCTCACTACGCGATGGCTCGACTCACGAGCGTCTGGGGCGAAGACGCCGAGGTGTATAACCCCGACCGCTGGATCGATGCGGACACGGGCAAGCTGATCCAGATGTCGCCGTTCAAGTTCACGGCGTTCCTCGGCGGGCCGCGCATGTGTCTGGGGATGAAGTTTGCGTTCATGGAGATGAAGATGTCAATGGCGGCCGTGCTGAGCAAGTTTGACGTTGTGACCGTGAAGGATCCGTTCGCGTTCACGTACAGCCCGTCGATCACACTGACGATCAAAGGACCTGTGGACGTGAAAGTGCGGTCGATCCCACACGAGTCGTGACGCTGAACGTGCTGATTATGATTTTGTGCGAGAGGAAACCGTAGTAGGTTCGGCGCTCTTGGGTACGCTGACTGTGGTTACAGGTAACTTTTGATGTGAAGTTCTGTTTATGATGAGCGTTGAAGGTGTCTACTTGTTACTCGCCAACTGGTTTTGAGAGTGCGAGCCGTTAGTGTGGATGCGTGTGCGTGTGTGTGTGTCTGGGGAATGCACAGTGAATCGGGTACTGATAGAGTCACCACACATTTGGTGAGAGGTGGCAAAGCATATCAGCACTGCACCAGTGTGAGCCGGATGCACATGGTAATGGCTTGCTGCTAGTACCTAGTACTTTGCCGAGGTAGTGGATTTTTTTTCAGCGGCCAACACAAAGACAAAGCAAGTCAGGGCCATGCTTTAGATTAATAGTGGGTGTCATGTTGAGCCAACCCAGTTTTCCACGGACGAAAGCTCTGTTGAACCTCTTGAAAGCGTCAGATCTAGTAGCAAAATCAGAGTGCTGGGAACCCTCTCTGACATCATTCACAAGTACCCACCACTCCGAGTAACTTTTCCATTTTCATTTGCTTGCTTATTTGGTACGGACACGCAAGTGTGATGCTACAAACCACATACCGAGGCTACCAGACTTGTGTGGAGATCATCCCTGGCCCTGGGATGGCCGTGAGCACGCCACTCTTGAGCCAGCACGTTCCTCCATTGTACTCGGACCACGAGAACCCAGTGCATCCACTCGTGCTGCGGCAAATGCCGCAGCACATCTCCGCTGACATGCCAGGGCTGCTGGAGAGATCACTGCCGATGAAGTCCGTGTTCGGCTGGAGCGACTGGCACTTGTAGGTCATCGCAGATCGCATGCACGCGGATCCATCCGGAGCTGGGTTGTTGGCCACTGGCTGGGACGCAAACTTCTTAAAGTAGCACCTGCCGCTGTCGTACTGGGTCCACGTGAACGCGTTGCAGTCGGACAGTAAATCGCAAAAGTAACAGCACGACTCCGCCGTAAAAACGCCCCACCCGTCCTCGAAGCCGACTAGTTCGTTCTCTGGGTAATCGATGTTGTCGACGATGTTCGAGCTGCATGGGAAACCATCATCCCGAGATTGCGCTCCCGCTGGAGTCGATGCCTACAGAAGAGCGAGCGAGGCGATGGCGAACAGAGTCTTCATGGAGATTATCGTCTGCTGCGAGTGTCTTCTTCGGAGCAAATTGATGAATGAAGTGTCAGTGAGAGCCTTCAGGGTCAGATGCAGGTAGAGAGGGGGATGGCTTGAGGTTGCCTGCGGTATTTATTATCAGCCATAATTTGGTGGGAAACTCGAGTGATTTTGACTGCGAATCCAAATCAACTTAGATGTCGCTGATTCTGATTTGATGACACACAGTTCTTCCTCCGCGGATTGTGTGGTGCATTCTTGTGATTCGCTTATGATATCGAAATTTGTCTCTCTCTCTGTTCAAAATCAAGCACGGAAAGGTTCACGAATGTAGCCGATATGCACCCTTCACTTTCTTCAACACAATTAGAGTACTAGTATGTGTCTCATCCATAGGAAAACGTACATGTTGATGCAGCACGATGAAATCATGACCGCTCCTGATGCTGCTAATCATGCTCTTATGACGCTCACTTGACTTCTGTCAAGCCCAGTTCTTATCACACCAATCAATTTTGACGTCAAATAAATTACTTTAGTGCTTCAAAGGCCCGAGTTTGAACAATTATGGACTGTAGATGACAAAAATCGCAGGTGGATGTATCACCAGAGCCACCAAGTCCGCAGAGGATGATCATGCAAACCAGACTCAGTTTCAGCTGCGTCTGATTTGATTCCAATCACTTGAGGTTCCCTACCAGAATATGTTGGGTACAGTACCCATTGCGCACTCAGCAAACGATGCTATTGTGCGATGAATGCTCTGCGTGATAGCATTACCCCAATGCCGAAGAGCTACCGCTGCTTTGCTACAACAGAGGCACCTGCTGGCTCAAGAGTGGTCCGCCCACATATGTCAACAAGCTGGGAGTCACCTCCGGGCCGAATTTGTGGTAGCGGACTCCTCACAGGGCCGTGGAAGCCAGTTGTGACTGGACGAAGTGCGGCCGCATCAAGTGAAGGTTGTCCTCGAAAGCGTGGCTCGCTTCACAATAATAAAAAAGTTGCCACCTGGAATCTAATCAATACTGGGTGGGGTCTTGTCGTTGTTGTTGTGTCATCCAGAATTCGGTGCGATGCCCACCTCGAAGCTGCGGACAGAAACGAAAACTGGTAGTAAAATACTCGTATATTTCATTCGAGTGCGGAGTTAATGTGACTAAAAACCTGCAGGATACCGGTAGCGGTACCGGTTTTAAATTGTACCGGTAAATATGACTAATCTGCGAAAATAATCCTACCGCTCAAATAGAAGACGGTCTTGTAATCCCCACCAGACATTTGGGTCAAGAAACCGAGCCAAACGCTGTTGATTATGCCACACCACATGCGACGAATGAAATACCAGAACAACAACCCACGTCACAACGCAAGCGAAGAAGCTCAGTCATTTACCATTTCGCATCCCAAGACACACACACACAAGAGCAGACGATGGTGGCGATCCCCGAGAGCGAGCGCGCGGACTTTGAGGACCTGCTGGGCAGCGGCGGCATCTTCCGCAGGATGCTGCGCACCAACCCCGACGGCGCGCAAGTCGGTGCGTCTTCTCTGCCTGCTCTTCTCTCTCTCTCTCTATTTGTAGCATACATGAGCGAGTGAGCGTACGGCTCTGCCGGCGATGCTGTCGCTGTGATATCCCCCCCCCCCCCTCGTGCTTGAATGATGGAGCTAATGAACGTGTGTGTATGTGTGTATACGACTATCCTGGACGTGTGCATGTGTAGAATTCGGCGAAGAGGTGACGATCCGATACTCGGAGAAGCTCCTGGAGTCGGACGAGCTCATCTCGAGCGATCAGACGCGCAAGTTCCGCATCGGCGACGGCGAAGCCATGCCAGGTACATTACCATACGAGCGTAGCAATGCTATAGTATCTACTAGTATATATTATTGGTGCGCGTGTACTCACTATGTATGTGGTTGCGAATGTGTGAATACCCAGCGCTGGAGCTCGTGGCGAAGATGATCCGCGTGGGCGAGGCGTGCGAGGTGCGCTGCGACGCGCGCTTTGCGTACGGCGACGTGGGGCTCGAGCCGAAAGTGCCCGCTGGCGCGCCGATGAAACTCCAGATCGAGCTGCTGCGCGTGGGCAAGAAGATCACGGCCGAGATGACGTCCGCGGAGCTCATCGAAGAGGCGCACAAGAAGAAAGAGAGCGGCAACCGGTACTTCAAGGAGAAGAACTACGACCAGGCCGCGAAGCTCTACAAGCGCGCGCTCAAGCTGCTGGAGACCTGGGAGCACTCGGAGGAGGACGCGCAGGCGTGCAAAGACCTGCTCATCGCGCTTGGCAATAACGTCGGCAACGTGCAGTTCCGCCTCAAGCAGTACACGGAGGCGCGCCAGTCTAGCCTCGAAGTGCTGCAGCTCGACCCGCGCAACGTCAAGGCGATGTACCGTGTGGGGCAAGTGGGGCTCGAGCAGAACGACTTCACCGAGTCGATGGAGCTGCTGCAGAAAGCGGCGGTGATTGAGCCAAAGAACGTGAAGGTGCGCCAGCTGCTCAAGGACATCAAGAAGAAGAAGCAGCAGGTCAAGCAGGAGCAGAAGAAGCTGTACGCGAAGCTCGGTGGGTCAAACAAGGCGGCAAAAGAACAGGAAGGGCAGCTGCAGCAGCAGGGCAAGCGGAATATTTTGGTGCGCGCGTGGAAGGCGAACCCGTCGCTGAGCTCGGCGATCCTCTCGGGGATCATCGCGCTGCTCATGTACCAGTTCATCGGCAAGCGATTTCACGGCATGGACTAGAGGGTGGATCCCAGGGCAATATCGTGAAACCGGTATCACATCACACACAGAGAAACCAAACTCGGTACGAAAAATCAATGCAACAAACAAACTACAACATATATATATGCGATTGCAATTGGAGCCGTTTGGTTATGGTTTCATGCTTCCTCCTAGGGTTCTAGGGTGGAGAAAAATGTGACGCTTCAAGGCGAAAGGGCGGGACCCAGAACGAACTGAGAGCCTGCGCCTCGTGGTCGCTCTCAGTTCTCCATTTGCAGCCACAAGCCCACCACAAAATCACTCTGCTCTCTACTCTACCCGTATCATAATGCTCTGGCGTCCACCCTTCCCGCTCTCGGTGGTAGCGGCCGTTCTCCTGCTCTTCCTCTCGAGCCCAAGCAGCGCCGACTCGACCACGTCCACGTCCTCAACCACCGCCGTGTTCACGCGCTACGCCGACAGCAGCTGCGCGTCGACGCCCAAGCAGATCGCGTTCAGTGTCTCGGCGGCGTCGTGCACGGAGAGCACGACGTGCTCCTCGGTCGGGACCTCGAGCTTCAGCTTCTACATGAAGCAGTCGTGCCTCTCGTCGTCCTCGTCGTCTAGTGCGGACATGGTCACCACCGCCAAGTCGCTCTTTGCAGCCTCAACATCGTCGCCGTACGTGCTCATGGAGGTGTACAGCGCAGACTCGAGCTGCAACAGCAGCGCGCTCGTGTCGGGCATCGCGTTCCTCGCCGACGGCAAGTGTCTCGTGACTGACAACGGCGACTCGAGCGTCAAGGCGATCGTGAACACCGACGGCTCGGCACTCATCGTCACGTACAGCAGCGCGAGCTGCAGCGGCACCGCAGCAAAGAGCAACGCGATCGCGAGCGACTCGGTCGCCGGCAAGGTCTGCGTCAACGGACTCTTCAAGTTCTACACGAGTGACGTCGCGACTGCGAGCACCTCAACAGACACAGGCGCTAGTAGTAATACGATGACGACGACGAGCGCGGCGGCACCAGGTACCCACGCACCGGCGTCGTCGTCCACGTTCGCGCTCGGCGTTACGACCGTCGTGGCGTCCATTGTGCTTGCAGCATGGTCAGCGATGTAATGTTAACAGCCAGCACCTATCAACCAATCAGTCAGCCAGTCAGTCAGCCAGTCAGTCAGCCCAGAAAGTCTCACATAACCAACCATTTCGTGCAATGCTTGACAAGTGATTACAGTTGTGTAGCCATCCATTGATCATCAAGTGTAGCCATCTTTGATTTATTCATTTCCCGATAGCTATCATCATAAGCTAAAAAGGCTAAACGCATTGTTCGAGTATCATGATACTATCTATTAGATTGGACTAGGAGAACTTGTGCTTAGTTCTCGAGTACGACGCGGTAGCGCACCGAGCCGTTGCGCACCATCTCGAGCCCTTCGTTCACCTTGTTCATCGGCAGCTTCTGGATGACCGGACGCACACCCTTCTCGGCGGCGAGCGCGAGCATGTCCTTGATGTCCTGGATGCTGCCGATCTTGCTGCCCTTGAAGTTCGCGCCGCCGCCCACGAGGAAGAACGGGATGAATTTGATCTCGTCGTTTGGCAGCCCCACGAGCACGCACGTGCCGCGCGGCGCCAAGAAGCTCAAGAACGTGTTGTACGGCATGCCCGTGGCGTCGGCCGTGATGATGAGCACGTCGACCGAGCCCGCAGCCTTCTTGGCGTCCTCGCTGTCGCTGTAGTTGACAAACTCGTCGGCGCCGAGCGCCAGGATCTCGTCCTTCTTCTTGCCCGAGCGCGAGAACGCGACCGCCGTGGCGCCGAGCGCCTTGGCGAACTGGATGCCCAGGTGGCCCAGCCCGCCGATGCCGACAATGCCCACGCGGTCGCCGGCCTTCACGTCGAGCTCCTTCATCGGCGTGTACATGGTCACACCGGCACACAGCAGTGGCGCAGCGATGTCCGACGCCAGCGCGTCTGGGATCTTGAACGCGTAGTCGCTCAGGCAGCGGATGTAGTCGGCGTATCCGCCGTAGGTGATGCTGCCGTCCTTGTAGAGCGCGTTGTAGGTCCACACCATGTGGCGGCAGTAGGCGTCCTGTCCCGTGGCGCACTGCTTGCACGGCTCGTTCGGGTCCTTGTTCAGGCACGCCCAGACCTGGGCACCGACGCCGACGCGGTCACCCACCTTGAGCTCCGAGACGTTCGCGCCGGCGAGCGTGACCTCGCCGACGATCTCGTGGCCCACGACGCATGGGTACTTGGTCGGCCCCCAGCCGCTGTCGAGCGTGTGCACGTCCGAGCCGCAAATACCGCAGTGCGAGATCTTGATCTCGACGTCGTCGGCGCCGAGCGCGCGCGCCGGGAACTCCCACTCCTTGAGCTGCTCGCCCTTGCCGAAGCACGCGAGGCCCTTGAACGTGCGCGGTTCGCTGTCGCTGGCCATTGTGATGGAGATGGTGATGGAAGGTGCTTGGGAGGGGTCTGCTTGCCGCAAAGGTGGAGATTTGCAAAGTGAGCGAGATCTATTGCGAGGTCTCAACTGGTAAAACTGAGTGAGTGAGTGAGTGAGTGAGTGAGTGAGTGAAGGGGGTCAATATGCCCACTGCCAACAGTGACATCCGTGTGGTCGACGGCTGTTGATGTGCAGGTCTGTAATCACACACGTCAGTGGTCAGTGGGCCAGTGGGGCTGGCGCAGAGACAAGCAGATCGGATCGGACGATTGGGAGGTTCATCGATCATCTTGAAGCCAACAGGCTCGCTGTTGTTCGCGTTTGCTGATTGACAACAAGACAGGCGGTCTGGCTACTTGGCGCTCCTCCCATCCCATCCATCCTCAAGTATCCCACGTTGGTTGCACCACCGTGGCATGTTGTTGTTTTCAAATCACGTTCGCGGTTGGAGGCTCCGAGCTCTTCCAGTCCGATGAACTCCGGATACAAGAGGAGCTCTCCAGGCTGCTGAAGCCTCGCAATTGAGAGAGCCCTCAGAATGCAGATTCAGATTCTGAGGCTTGACTGATTGACGCTCGTGCCGTTCCGGCTGTGCACTCGACAAACAATACCAACACGACAGACAGGGGTGACTGATGACATTAAAAGAGGTGGACGATGGTTCTCAGACTGACGAATCGCCAAAGGTGGAGCGATGTCAATGTGCCTCGTTCATAATGGGGCATTTCATAATATAATAGAGAGAGAGAGAGAGAGCAACGGACTGCCTCAGAACTAACTGCCCATGCTGTCCTGTGAGTTTGACTACCGTGAAGCGCGTGCAGGTGTCCGAGGATCCTGAAGCCGCAATGGAGAGAGGGGGAGAGCTCATTTGGCTGCATCTACTACTGGTAGTCGCGAATGCTGAAGCAGTGAGCGCACTCATCTATCAGTGTGAACCCCGTCACTTTCTCCACCGGTCGATTGGATGGCGCTTGCTTGCTTTTGTCTCATTTGCATGGACCATTTTCCAAGGCGCAATCATCTTAATGGCCTGTCTTGGTCATCATTTTCGTTTCGATGGTGATTGCGAACCCAAGCAGCGCATCAAACAATTCCATTCAAAAAGTCTCCATTTCGAATTCGAAAAGGAGACCTTTTCGCTGTTCAAAGTCATCAAACAATGACTCTGGACAGTGAAGGCGAGTCTCCGCCCGCCCGTGACCATGCACCTCACGGTTCTCTTTGCCTCTAGCTCTGAGCAGTGGGAGGTTGAAGTCCGCGGACGGATGAGTCCGCATGTGACGTGGTGTGTGTGCATGCGCTCCCAAGTCTCTCGCACATCGAGCGGCAAGCGGAGCCGCTCGATGTTGGGGATCAAACGACACGCCAAAGCCTTCAGCTGCTATGGGGAAATTTGCGTTGGATCAACTCCCCTGTTGTCAAACTCGGAAGCCTGGGTTCCAGCGGTTAAGCTGGTGTCGAAGCGTAGATAATAGGAAGTCTTGAACACACTTGTTTCCCACAGAGCAAATTTGGGATTGGGGATGGAAAGCCTCTAGTGCAAACCGCACGGTATCCGATGCAACTTGCTCCCCGATGAGTGGTTGGGGCAAACTCGATGGCGATTCGTTTGCTACCCGAAAGAGGAACAACTCCAGCGCTTCATCGCGGAAAACCGAAGCGACGAACTCACGATTTTCCCACCTACCGTGTCTTCTGCAGCCTGTTTCGACGCACGGTGGACCACTGGAAGGCGCCAGCGGAGACGCCCCTGAAGAGCTACCGTGCCCAGATCAAGGTGGTCTCCGACGCGCTGGCCGAAGAGCTCCGTAGTGTTGCTCGTATTGAGCAGTACATGAAGAGCGTGTCCGCCAAAGTCCTGGCGCATCTCTATGAAGAAGCCGAGGATGCAATCAGTACGCTGCTCCGTGATGAGTATCGCCCGTACACCCAGGACGCGCGCCTGTTCCAAGAAGTAGACAACCGTCGGCAGCAGGCATTCCGAGCCCGACTCGACAGTTTGTACCCGCTCGGCAGCGTGAATCGAGCGGTGAGCGAAGTGTTTGACGCGGTCACCAAACTCATCAGCTCGAGCGCCGAGTGTGAGGCCAAGGACATGGAGATCACGCTGCAGGTGTACTCGAAGTTTGCCGGTTGCCGCTTTGTCGACAACGTCCCCATGCGGCTGAACGAGCTGATGATGACCAAGTTTCTGGCGCACATGGAAGACGAACTCGCGAGTGTCACGGACGAGAGACTTCAGGGTTTGCTGCAGGATTCGCCCGCGAAAGTTACGAAGCGCAGACAGCTTTGGCAGGAACTGGGCTGTCTTCAGAGCACGAAAGACGAGATTGAAGCGATGTCTTGTGAGTGAGAGGCAGACTTTCCGACTATGTGTATGTGTGAGGGTAGGTAGGTAAGTACTTTGTACTACTACTCAACTGCGTTGTCACCATGGATCCACGCCTACTTAAGTTCTTAATACGGTTGATACTTGATACACATGGGGCGTTGTCAACCTACTGACGGTTGCTGGTCATTGCCACCGCCGCCGCTCAGTGCCCCGAGAAACGCGCTCACGTTGGAGATGGCCTTGTGGAGCTTGAGCTCCATGGCGAACCAGGTCATGAGCTCCTCTTCGAGCTTGGCGGTGGCGTCCATGGCCGCGAGCATCTCGTCCTGCAGCTGCTTCTGCTTGAACTCGGCGAGCTGCTTCTTCGCAAGGTTCTTCTTCGCCGTCAGCTGCGGGTCCGCGAGGCCCTTGAGCCAAGTCACGACTGTAACCCAGGTCTTTCGTATCACGGACGGCTGCTTCTTCTTGCGCGCGTGGAACTGGAACGTCACAAAGAGCATAAACCCGTACCTACTGTCGTACTCGACCTCGATCTCCACGGGGACCCCGTCGTCCATCAGATTCGCCGAGCCCCCACCACCAATTCCACCATTAGCACCACTACCCCCACCTCCAGGTCCATTGGGGGACACCGAATTGCCCATGGGCGTCGTGGCATTCGACTTCCCCAACACTTTTCTCCAGAACGCCTGGACAAGCTGTTTGACCTTTTGTTTCTTGGAGACGCGGGGCTTCTTGGCCCCAGCACCTTTCTTTGGGGAGCCAAGGGCGTTGCTGTTGATGTTATGCCGGTGGTTGATACCGCTCCCGTTCCCACAGGACCCGCCGCTCACGTCGCGCCACATGACGCGCCGCAGCTCCGACGCCGGCTGTGAGACGCTCTCCTGCTTCTCGAGCATTTTTGTCGCGAGAAACGCCTCGAACTCGTCCACTTTGATCGCCTTGTTGACCTTGACACGCAGCGTGTGGCGTCCAAACTCTTCGTCGTGGATCTTCTTCTGTTTGTAAAGAAACACGACGCGGACGCACACGGCCATCCAGACCATGTTGAGCGCGAAGAAGAGGAACGGCACGTCGATGATGTCCTTGGCGAACGCGTCGGTGACCCACTCGGGCACTTCAATGTTGAGACTCCCGCCCGGGATCCGGTCCAGCAGCGTGAACGCAAAGCTGCCGGCGAGCAAAAGTTGCACGAGCTCCAGGGACGAACCGGACTTCTTCACGACGATCGACGAGTCGGCGAGGATCTTGGTGTTGCTTTCGACGGTCTTGAAGATCTCCTCGAGCTGCGAGGTGTTGAGCACCTCGGCCATCTGCCGCAGGTTCATGATCTCGTACTTCGCGCCATGCACGAGCTTCTCGAGGTCCCGAGCCCGCAGAAGGATGTCGTGGTGTTGCTTCTTTAGGTCCAGGTAGCTGAAGATCGCTTCTTCTTCCTCGCAGGCGTTGACGGATTTCTGCGGGATCTTGACAAACTCGAGCGATTCCAGGAGGTACCCTAGCGTGTCCGTGAACTAGGTTAGGTAGGTAGACATAAACCATACAGAGAGAGAGAGAGAGAGAGTGAGTGAGAACAACCAGGTTAGCTCTCAGAACTAAAGAACTAAAGGGCTCTAAGCAACTGTGGGGGAGAGACCTACCAGGATCAGGTCGTTTGCGGCCTGGTTGAGCTGCATGCGGATCTTGACGATGTGGTTCGGGTTCTCCTTGGCCGAGAAGATCATCTCGCGGGTGCTCTTGAGCAGCTCTTCAAGCACGAAGATGCGCGTGAAGAAGCTGCGCAGGAACATCTCGCGGCAGATCAGCGAGAAGTACGAGATGAACACTTTCTCGAACCGTTTCGAGGCCGAGCCGGCGATGAGCATGCCCTCGCGACCGACGATCAGCACGCTGTCCTCGCCAATGTCGTACGCGCAGTGGATGTCGCCGAGCACCTGCTTGAGCTCGTTCTCAAAGTCGCCGCGGTCCATGTACTCGAAACCAGGCATGAACGGATCGATCTGGTCGGCCATGATCATGTTGAACTTGCCGCGGTTCGCAATGTCACCAATGAACACCATGTCCAGCAGCGAGTTCTGGTAGGACGAGAGCAGGTCGTCCATGATCTCGGACGAGTCCTGATGGATGTCCACAAGCAGCCGCGAGAGTAGGTCGACCGAGATGCGGTCCGAGCGCTTGTCCAGGATCGCGTCTACCCTGATCCCGTAGAAGATCGTGCCGTCGACGTTCAGGTGGATCCCAAAGTTCTCAATCTGCACGATGCCGTCGTCCTCGGGAAAGTTGATCTCGGCCTCAAAGTTGATGTAGCGCACGGGGTCGTAGTCCAGGATGCGCACCTCCGTGAGTCCCGGGGGCACTTCAAACTGGGTGTCGGTGGGCCGATCGTCGATCAGCGAGGTGAACAGTCCACCCTGACAGCGGTCCATAGACCCGAGACGCTCGTTGAGCGCCACGATCTGGTTCGAGCCGAACGGGATCCACTCGCCGACGAGACACACGGGGTTGGCCAACACGATCGCCTCGGAGAGCGTGTCCCGGATGTTGGACTGGCCACTCGCGGCTTCCTGAGCACGGTGCGCGTTTGATGAGAGCTGCTGGTACGCCTCGGGACCTCGCACACACTGGGGGACGAACGGACTGGACACGTACGAGACATCCTCGGTTTCCGTCACCTCCGAGTACCGAAAGTACCCGATTGACTCGAGGATGAACCGTCCCTGTTCGTTGAACTCGGGCTCTTCCGTTTGTTGTTGTTGCTGGTCCTGGGATGGCGGTTGTCCATCCGAGGTGGACAACTGCTTGTTGCTACCGCTAAACGTCCACCCGGGTGTCGAACTATCCCCACCGACAAAAGTGTCGGTGTCCGTCTTGTCTTCAATCGGGATGTATCGGATCTCGAGCAGTTCGCGGCGGTAGGGCTTGGGGGCGAAGATGAACGCGTCCACCTTGGCCTTGAGCTCCTTGTTGACCTGTGCGAGCAGCTCGAGGCCTCGCAGCGAGACCTGGAACGCCGTCACCGAGTGATACTCCTTGGTCGAGAGCTTGAGCCCGTTGATCAGGTTCGCCTCGCGGAGGTCGTCGATCGCGGACTTGCCGTCCTGCGTCGTGTTCATCCAGATGCGCTTCGGCCGTCCTTCCTGCGCGATCACGATCGCCGCGGGGGCGTAATCAAAGTTGAGAGCCCCCGAGGCGATGCCTTCGTACATGAGCACGAGCAGCGGGATCTGGCGGATCCACGTCTCCTCCTCCTTGATCGTGCGCGTGCACACCGCGTACCGCGAGAGCATGTAGAGCAGCATGACCTGGTCCACGGGCCAGGCCTCTTTCACGGCGCGGCCCGTGGGGTCGCCGTCTTGGTTGAGCTCGGGAAGCTCAAAGATCAGGTCGTCGTCACCTTCGTCCACCAGATCGCTGGTGTCCCCAGCGCCACAGGCGTCCACCGCGTTGTTGTCTGTGGCTTCGTTGCCTTCGTCGACGCGGCTCGAGTTCGAGCCGAGCTCGCTCTTGCTGCTGCCGTCGCGCAAGAGCCGTCGCGACTGCGCTCGTCCGCCGAGTTTCAGGTGGTTGGTCGACTTGGAGTACGTCTGGCGGCGGTACTGGCTCGCCGGCACGATGCCGCCGGGAGGGGTACTCTGGGGCGGATCCGATCCTGGTGGGGCAGAGGCAGCAGTCGTAGGAGGAGGGACACTGGACGGGATGCTGCTTGGCCCCATTTGAACTTCGTTTCGCGGTGAAGACCCCGGTGTTTCGGCAACGGCAGTACTACCTCGAACGCGTGGCGTCAGCGGACTCGAGACGGCGTCTTCGGTTGCGGCAGTCTGCTCCTCCACGATGCTCTCGGTGATGGGGCCGATCAGAATCTGCGGCGGCTCCATGGTCGGGCGCTGGTGTATCTGTAGCAACGGTGGGGCTGATGTACCTGATGTGGTGCTAGTAGTGGTAGTCGTAGCTGACGGCAGTGACGGTGGGGGCCGCGGCTGCGCTGCGGGTGGCTTGAGCTCGGGGATCAGCCGGAACGCAGGATTTGGCGATGTCACCTTGGGGGAACTGAAAAGCGCAGACGCAGAGGACGAAGCGCGATGCGAGGGGTCAGAGCTGCTTCTGCTTCTGCTGCTGTTCTGCGTCTGCTGCTCGCTGCTCTCGTCGTCGATCTGCCCGGGGAGTAGTTGCGCGGCGTCTCTAGTTGTCATCCATCAGGTGGATGGCAACACACATGCAGAAATTGTCTTTGCGGTCGTCTGGGAGCGGAGCGAACGATACTCGCGGCGAAGGCTGTTGGAGATTGGGATGGGGGACGAAAGGAGCAACAGCACAGCAGTGTGGTGAGGATCTGGAAATACGGTAATCGATGGCGACGGATCGGGCGAGTCGCGCGTGGTTGGGTGGGTCGTTTCGTTTCGTTTCACTCTAGCTTGCGCCACCATTTGTGCTCTTTCTCCGTGACTTATCGACCGTCGTTGTTGATGAATGAACGCGTGGATGAGGTTGGTAGGTGAACACGAATGAATAGCTGATGAGATGGGGTGAGCGCACTGGATCATTCGGTCGTTTACTTCCAAGTGTTGATACTGCAACGACGAAATGCAAAGTGTAGCCACGTCAAGCAATGTAGTCGAGTTCTTTCAGCTGGTTGGTCATTCGAGAGTCTCACCTCATGTTGAAATCCACACCGTCGTGAGTCATTCCTCGAGACAACTGTCAACCTCACGCCGCCATCATCTCAATCTCCTCCTTGGCGCTCTTGAGGCACTCGAGCTCGTCCGTGAGCTGCTGGCGCGCCACCATCTTCTGCTCCGAGTTCTGCAGCAGGCGCGCGAGCTTCTCGTCCGTCGTGCCCATGAGCTCCCTCTCCATCTTGGCAACAAACTTGCTTAGCAAGCCGTCGTTCAAGCGCATGGGCACCGCGTCGACAAAGCGCCGGATCGCGACTTCCAGGTACGCTTGCAGCGCGATCTCCATCTCGCGCGCCTCGCGCTCTTCGTTCGAGTTCAGGAGCATCGCAAACGCGTTCATGACGTTGCCCAGCGCGACATTCCCGTCCAAGTCCTTCACGAGCAAGCCTTCAAACTGTACCTGCAGCATACCCAAACGCCGCTTGTCCACTTCCTGGAACAGACTCATGTCCTGTGTGTACGGCCGGTACTCGACGTGTAAGAGGCTCTGTATCTCCTGCGCGGCTTCGTCCGTTAGGCCTGGACCTCGACGCACGTGCCTTCGCAGACATCGGCCTGCGTCTTGCCATTCTCCAATTGCTTCTCCTTGGTCGTCTCAATCGCACGTTGGAAGCCGAGCTCTTTCTGGCGCAGGATCGCGCGAAGCTTCGTGTTCACGGGCTTAGGTGCGCGGCTTGCCGACTTGCCTCCTTCACTGGCTGTTGGCTGCTGGTGATGAAGCGACTCCACTATCTCCGAACTTGGCAGCGCGTCGTACTCGCCGTTGATCACCGCCTCCATGTACCGCAAGTACGCATGCATCCACTTCCCATACTGGTTGCGTCGCTTGAGTGAGCAGTCCATGGTGTCACCCAGCTCCTTCAGACTGTTCTGCGCGAGTTCCACGCGGTCGTTGATCTCTTGGATCACCTTCGGCAGCGAGCGGCGGATGTTGTCCTGGAGGATGATCACGAGTCGTTTGGTCAAGTGCTTCATGCCCCAGATGGTCTGCGGAAGCCGGCGCCAGTACTCGTGCTGCACAAAGAACGAGTGCTCGTTCGCGAGTCCGTGGCTGATACTGATCCCAGTACTCAGGTCCCGCTGACTGCGGCACTTGACGGTGTGGTACCCCAGGTGCGTAAACTTCTTCTTGTTGAGCAGCAGGTCGTGCACCACCTTCTCCGCGCCAGCGTCCACCAGGTCGAGCTTCGTGACCACGGCGATCGTGCGCACGCCCCTGGGGTCCGCCTCCTGCGCCGCCTGCAGGATCTCCGTGTTGTGCATGTCCACATTCGCCGGCACGACCGCGATGATGATCGTGCGCTCCTGCGTCATGTACCGGTTCACGAGCTGGCGCACGCGCTGGATGATGCTGTGGTACTCACTGTCGCTGACCGTGCGCACGAGCCCCGGGAGGTCCGTGAGCGTGAGGCTGGGCAGGTCGGGGCCGCACATCTCGATCACGATCTGGTCGTCGCTGATGTACTAACCCTCGTTCACGAGCTTCTGAGTGAACTTTGTGATCGCGACGGGCACGTCGTCCATGTGGCTGAGCTCCTGGCGGTCGCTTGAGGCGTCCTGGCTGTCATCGTGACTGCCGGGTGTTGAGGCTGAGGAGGCTGCCGACCGGTAGCGCACCAGGCGGACGTTGCCTCGGAATGCGTCGCCCTTGCTCAGGATCAGCTGCGTGGGACAACGCGTCGTGAGCCGATCGGACGACGGGAATGAGACCCCCGAGAGCAGCGACGACTTGCCGCTCGACGTGTCGCCCATGACCGCGATCTGCGGGAGCTCCACGTACTGGTCGAGCCCGATCTCGCGCAGCCGGTCGACCAGCTGGCGCTCTTCGTGCACCTGCAAGCTGGTGAAGAGATCACTTGAAGGTACAGTTGTCGGAGCGGACTTGGAGATCTCATTCGCTTTCCGCTTGACTATCGTATGGTCGTCCTCGTTCTCTTCTTCTTCACCTTTGGCGTACGAGGGAAAAAAACAGTCGTGGGGATCGGCATGGTTGACAGCTCTATTTATTATCCCTCTACGAGTTTTCGCGGATCTTCCTTCGCACTTGCTGCAGTTGGTGTACTGGAGTAAGAATCCATCAGCACGCCATACAAGAAGCCACAACTCGTGCGTCGACGTACCTCTGGGACTTGGCTACGGGGCTAAGTGGGGGGGGGGGGGGGGGGGGGGGGG
>JAASFI010000752.1:0-18087 GCA_023333705.1 Globisporangium viniferum | reverse complement strand
CAAAGTAGCCTTCAGCTTCTTATAACCCGTTCAACACGATGCATCTGTTCTTTTGCTCATACCTCTCATCGTTTTTTCGCAAGACCGAAAAATAGATCGGTTTGGAGAGGGTGCGGAGACTTTTTACAGCCACAGTACAGTGCACGCCAAAATCAGATTTTGGCGTGCACTGTACAAAAACTTCTCATCATGTTCAAATATATCGTACTTTACATGGTCATTTCTGTGTTTATTAGAACAAACGATCTCGTAAACCCACGATGTATTTGAAAAACCCGTAGATTATCTTACTTTCCTTGAGCTATTGTAAAACCCATGCGCTAATGTAAAAACCCATTGAAAAGTGATTTTTAAAGACCCATTTGCCCAACATTTCATAAATTTTCCGCGAACGCTGTTCAACGGAGGGTTATCATGGCGTTTGTATGGAGTGTATGGAGTGAACAGGCTCGCGGGGAAAGGAAGGGTTACGCCACTTTTTCCACGAACCTGCTCACTCCATACATTCCATACAAACATCAAGAGAGCTCTCCTGTGAACAGGGCTCGTGGAATGTGATTGATTAGGAATGTCCCAATAGTGAAAGTGCAGGGGGCTCAGTTTGAAGAGGGGACAATCAGGGTTTTAGAGCTGGTGTAACTCAGATTTGTGTCTATAGTGACAAAAACCTTAAAAAATGTAGTTTTGGATTCATTTTTGAAGTAGGCGCGTAACGTAACCAGCCATCACTGTTTTTAGGGATAAAGTACTGGCAATCCCGCATTTTGAGTGGGTGGGCAGCATTGCAATTCCGCGACAGAGCTCACAGGCAAAGCAAAGGAGACGAGTTGAGATGGCGAGTGTGTTGCAGCGCAGCGTGAAGCTCTCGGTCGCGACGGCGGCGGTGGCGGTGCGTCCAGCCGCTGGTGCTACGGCGGTCGCTGCCAGTGCCCAGCAGCAGGTGGCGTCAGCGCGCGGCTTCGCCACCAAGAAGAAGAAGACCGTGAGCAAGAAGGGCTCCAAGAAGGGCAGCGAAGACGCCAACTTTGAGCTGATGCTGCGCAACATCAAGGGGCGCTACCCAGAAGCGTACGTTCATCGACTTCTCGCCTTGGAGCCGTATGTGTGGTGTATGTAGTGTACGCAATGCTGACGTTGTAATTGTGCCGTGGATAATATACAGTGAGCCGTGGTCGGAGGAGGACAAGCAGCGCTTCCAAGAAATCGGTCGCCGCTTCAACATCCTGTCCACGATCGAACACAACCACTTCCAGCGCGACCTGCAGACCAAGATCGACCTCAAGTGGGAGGCCATCAACGCGCTCCCAGCGCACCTGCAGGACGAGGCGATGGAGTTGGATCTCTCGCCAGTGCCGGAGGAGCGCGGCTTTGCGACCTGGACGCCACCAGTCGAGGGTTTCCGACGATACACTGACGAAGGCGCTGAATAAACAAGCTGCGTGAGCTGATACGATAGTAAAACAGCAGCGAGTAGCAGCGAAAGAACGAGCACAGGAAGAAGACAATACAAACATCATCGCAGTGCTGGCGGAGTCGAAGGGCAGCAGCGTGATGATGATAATAGATGAACGAATGCCTGTGGCCTTGTGTGAGTGCAGGCAGATGTTAGCAAACCAAGCGTATGAGTGGTGCTGTTCTTTGATGTCGCTCACATGGAGTGCCTTATCTGTCTAGCTCTTCTTCGTCTTCCTTCGACTCTTCAACTATGGTGTGGATCTCGTCAGAGCCTGAGGCAGGACGCAAATCACCACCTACCTCGTGCGTGGAAGTCCTCAGAGCCCCCGGTTGCTTGTACCACCACTCGCGCACATTCCGCTGGATCACGAGCGACGCGAGCGCGTGGGTCTTCATTCGCGCAAAGTTCTTGCGGCATAAAACGCCGCGCGTTGCAGCCTGGACCTTGATCGTCACGTTCTTCGTCTGAAGGAAGCTCTTGCGCGCAAGCATGCTTCGGGTCGCAGCCTGGACAGTCACTGCCGCACGCTCGCGCTCCGAGAGCTCGTTCTGCTGCATAATCTCCCGCTCTGTAGCCTCTTGGTGCTGCTCATGCTGCTTCTGCTGGTCCTCGATGCTCTTGGTTGCTTCATGTAGGCGCTTGGTTGTCTCGCGCATGTTCTTGCAGTTGCGCTTCAGCAGCCACGCGCGAATGTTGTGCTGAAGCAGCTTCACCTCGTCCTCAAGACACTGACGCTCTTCCGGACCCATGAGCTCCATCGCAGCCTCCAACTTTGTCAAACTCTCTTCATCGTCAGCAATCACGCTTTTCACGTCGGAATCACACAACGAATCGTTCTCGGTTGTCTCGTACCCAGACGCAAAATCGCTGTCAGGCGCTGGTGACGAAGTTAGGGATCCCGGGGTGCCACCGCCACCTACGACGCCTAAACTAAGAAAACTCTCATCGCCAACGCTGCTCCCTCGTCGTTTGTTGCCATTCGCACTCGAGTCTCTTGAGATACTCAGGGACAGAGCGCATTTGTCGTGCAAGCTCATCGTAGAGAACGCCCCAAGGAGCAGCTTGCGATTGTGCTCGTGGTTCTCTCCGACCTACAATATTCCACAACATGCGCACAAACAATGTGTTAGCCACACTAAAGAGAGCAGATGATGAGAGCCATATTAGGCTCATACTTACATAATTCTTGGACTTGGCAGCACCACTCGATTCTCCTGGACTGTCGCAAATGCTGGATTGTGATCCGAATTCGACCATCGTGTCGCTCGATCCCCCTTCCAGATTCTCGAAATCGTCGGTGTCAAAGTCAATATCCATGGCAAAATCATCCGTAGACGCTTGCAAAGGATTATTTCTGACTTGTTTCTCTTCGTTGCGCTCGGCATCTTGAGCTCCCATCAGCCGTCGCAGATACGTAGCGACCTCAGAATGCTTCGACTTGTCTGCTCGATCGGCTGGGGTGAAGCCATCAAAGTCAAGAGCAAACAGGTCTGCACCAGACTGAACCAGCACGTCGACGACATCTTTGTGACCACACCCAGCAGCCAAGTGTAGTGCCGATTGACCCTGCGTGCTTTGCTGGTTGATCTGGGCTCCATGAGAGAGAAGCAGCGGCACCAACGACGAGTAGTTGTAGAAACTCACGTAGTGCAGCAGACTCAACCCCGCCTCGTCGAGAGAGTTGAGTTCTTCCAGCAGCTCTTCGCTCGTGTGAGCAACAGTGACAAGCTGCCGAACGACGCGCTCAAGGAGCTTTTCGGACAGTTGCTCGAGATCTTGATCACTCAGCGTTTCAATTGTAGAATCATCCAGACCAAGCAAACTTGCAGTCGAAGGATCAGATGATGATAGCTCATCAGACATGGGTGGAGATGGTGGCTGGACGCCGCTGGGGTCAGCAACCACAGTAGACAACGTTGACAGCCCAGCTTTGCCTTCACGTTCTTTGATCTTGATGTCAATTGGCTTTGGGAGAAACGAACTGCTATTCGGCACACCAAGAAACTCAGCAGGAGATGCGGTCGTCCAGATCGCATGATGGAACTCGGAAAGTCGCTCGACAACTCGGATCTTGCACTGTCTTTCATCCACTACACAAGCACAGACACATACACATAGTTAGCAACAAAGCCACGTAAATATAGTACAAAAAGAACATAACTTACAGTCTGTGTCGACAAATGATGACAAATTTGACGTCTCAAATGCCCGAGCACTGCGTTTTTTGTCGATCTGCTGATCTGGAAGTAGCTCTCGCTCTCCAACGTGACGGGGAGAACGACCGCGCTTCCCAGGAGCAATCTCGTACATCGCAGCTCCACGATTTAAACTCAGACTGGTCTGATCTGCTGCGCTCTCATTTGTTGGTTTAAGAGGCGGAGATGCTTGATGGTTGCTCTTGTAGGTGAACATCCTTTTACTGGACAACTGCGTGCACTCTGGTTGAAGCCGGTCCTGGCTACAGCAAACGTAGATCTCGACGCTTCCAGTCTTGTTCAATGGAGGCGCTGCGGTAGAAAACCAAAGCCAACGTAGCACAACGAGGGGACATTAGGTTAGCAAAACCAGACGCCACAAGCCGAAGACATGTGAGAAAGAGAGAGAAACGTGAACCCACCTGTACAGCGCACGACGGTATCCGAGATTTTCTCTGCTGGAACGCGGTTGAGAATCCCAAACTGAACGAAAATGCTCGACTGACTCTCTTGCTGTGGAAGCGGAGACGCCAGGCAAATCAGGATCTTTGCACCGCCTTCCGTGAAATCCCAATCTGGCGAAAAATCCGATATCAGCGCTGGAGTGACTGTAATAGTAGCGGTATTTGATGCAGTCCCTCGGGTGTGAGCTGTGGAGTTTCCAGACAACGACGACGGAGAGGTGTCAGGGTACAGCAGCTCGTCGCTGAAATCTGAGAGCCCTCCTAGCATCATGTTGCCGCTCTTCAGCAGGTCGAAATCTGGATCTCGCGTAGCGTAATCGTGCAGCTGTTCGTCCAATCGTGGCGGCGCCTGCGGCATGAAATCCATCTCGAAGCAGTCTAATGAGCGAGATGAGAGAGATAGAGTAAGCATATAAACTCACATAACCCAACACGACTGAGGTATACAACACGTACTGTTCATGATCACGTCGACGCTCTCTTCTGACACAGCCTCAGGTTGTTGCACCTCTGTCTTGATAGGGAACTGCGGCGTCATCGTACTGGGAATGAAAGGCAACACACTGTTTCTCGACGCAGGAAGCGCGCGCTTGAGTCCCTTTGCCGTCGCTGCAGTTGCTGCTGCTACACCATTCGCTCTCTGAGAAGCATGCACTAAAGATGATGATATTGCGACCGCTCCGTTGCTACTTCTTCTGTTGGTACCGACAGTGCTGCTGACTTTGTTGGCTTCGTCAAAGTAGTGCACGAGCACAATGTGCTGGTTAGCGTCTCGCAGCGAATAGCTCCGTCTGTGGAATGTCTGTGCATTTTCGCGCAAGAGAAAGAGTGATGGTCAGCATCGTTGCACTTCAACCCGCTCTCAAAGCGCTGTCTGCTATTAACAACGCACCGCGGCGTCGGACGAGTGCACGTAGGTGCCCAATACGATCACTTCGCGGTTGATCACCAGCTTGGCGCGATCCTCTCGAATCTACAAACACAGATATATCACACCGCAGACGCAGCACCATATTCGCATGAGTAACACTTCTATAACAGGTATCATCAATGTATCACCTCTCTCGTTAGTTAATCACGCACCCGCCCGGACTGATCTTTCCGCTTCTGCCACTGCCAGCCGTCCTTCTTGAAATCGGGCACGTCCCTTGTGTCGTATAGCAGCAGACGTCCGCCTGCTCAGAGCACACACACAACACACACCACCTTAGTTAGTGCCCGCGCAAAGCCATCGGAATTACCTAAACGCATGCCGCTTTAAGAGACGCGACAAGTCTTGACGACGAGAAACAATTCACGTACTCGATGGCTGCGTCTGCAGCTGGCGGCAGATCGGCAGCGCGCGGAGCTGCGCGTGGTGCAGCAGCAAGAACGCGAGCTCCTCCTTCACGAGCCAGCGCGTCGCGGCGTCCCGCAGCAGCTTTGTGGCGCGCGCTTCAATCGCCGCCGCGGCCATGATGCTCAAGTTCGTCGCGTCGCTCATTTTCGCCTGTTGCTTTGCTTTTGTCAAACATAAATGAGAATCCCAAGCGGCTTTTTGGCGGGGCGTAAACTGTAAGGATGTGCTCATTTTTGTAAATATGCTCACAACTTTCATTAGAAGCCTCTTTTACAGGTATATTTACTGTTATTTACAAAACTGAGCATATGGAGTTACTTCCGGTTATCGGTACGGTCCGAGTTCGAGCCGGTTTTTATAGAAGCTATGAGCCGTTCTTAAGAGATACATAGCTACATTTTGTCCTTGGTGGTGTTTGTGTATTCCTGAGGGGATATCGGGCGCGTGGTGTTTCAGCTGAGCGCACAAAGCCAATCAAGTCTAGCATCTTAGCCACGCTTCGACTTTGAGATCGCATGGGTCGCCTACTTTCTCCAAGATCTGCCTCTTTCTCATCGCGACTGGCGAAGGATCAGCGCTGCAAGCGATCGCCATCCTGCGGAGACTGTAGCAGATGCCCGTGGAGTTCGTCTTACTTCCAGCCTTGACACGCTTGCGGAACAGCGTACCGTTGCAAGCACTGGCGCCTGCTTCAGATGGGAGCTGGTCCTCCTTGTCTAGAGGTTCTACGATATTTGGGCACGCCAGCGGGAACATTGAGACCTATTTCTCGTTGCGTCTGTCACGATCCTGTCGGTGCGGTCTACTGGCAAGCAGGTGATGAGAGAATCGTTCCACAATGGATGCAAGTGGCACAGCGGCTTGCTCAAGCCGCACTCGTTACCCAGAAACTCGCTGCAGCACACGCGTCCGTCTACGAAAAACTCCAGCATGTTGTGGATCGGTGACATGTCAGGAATCGACTCGATCTTGCAAAGAATCGGGAGTGCGAGCCGCTCCAGCTTCGCAAAACTGCTGAACTCCGGTAGCTCCTCGAGCGTCGGGTGCAGCGCGAGTGTCAGCGATCGCAGGTTGACGAGTCTGTGGAAACTCGGTAGACGGCGCAGGTTTTGGTGGATCCAATGTGCAGAAAGGTGAGTGAGTCCATCTTGTCAAAGATGTCGTCTGGGAGGGACTCAAGGCTCGCGATATTGAGTGCTCCCTCAAGATGCCTGCGGCCAAATTGGCGCACAGACAAAGGTATCGTTCGTTAGCTTGGGCAGTGAGTTGTAGCATTTACCGTTTGCAAATAGATGCATGCTTACGTACAAGAACTCGAGCTGCGAGAACTCTTTGAACCAGGACGGCAGAGTCGCTGTGTGCGTGTAAGAAAGCGCTCTGTTAGTGAATCCAAATCGACAACAACCGTTAGCTTCAGCATACCGAGCAGCCTTCCATCGACGGACCCAAACTTGCATGCATACAAAGCTTTTACGTGCTTCAAGTTGGCACACCGCCTCAGTTGCAACGGTAAGGCTGATAGCATGTGATTGGTGAGCTGGATCGACTGGAGGTCGCCTGTCGTTGCGAGTTGAGCCACTTTCTCTGTCACGTTCTTTGGCTGCTGCCACTCCGTAAACGTCCTCGGCACGTTGTCGCCACCAATGAACGTCAGACACGAACATTGTGCCAGGTCTCCCTCGCGGACCTTTGTCCACCGGCGCGCGTGAACAGCGCACTCTGGATGCGGCAAACAGGTCAACCGAGTCGTGCTGACGCTCGTGGAGACGTAGACCACGACTGCCAATGGTAGCAGCAGAAAGATGATGGCACTCGGGTGCCGGTACGGGTACATGCTCCTCGAGTGCGCTTGCCAAGGTTGGTCGACACAGCGAGCGAGACTGAAGCAATGAAAGCAGAGCAACAAGTTCGTACCAATGCCTGTGAAGAAGCTGAGTGTGGACAGAATTCGAAGCGAGTTCAAGCTGCCGAGCACCACTGCGACCCGCACGGGGTTCGCGATCACGCACGCGTATCTCTCGAATGAACTTGGCAGAAAATGCTTTCGCTGATCGCGAGCTTTTTGCTATCGAATTCGAACATGGAGAGGCAGTCGACGACCACCGTCAGCGGGAACGCGACGCTAACCAGGAAGTCAAACCTATCGGAAAGCGTGAGAGAGCGAGAGACGATGGTATCTGATCAAGCCACTTGCTTCAATCAATGAGCACTCCCACTTGTGAGCTCAGAGCTCGACTTACATGCAATCGACGAGATCCTGAGAGAGTTCCGATCGAAATCTCCTCACGCATATCATTGCAGTACAGGCGACTGTGTGGAGAACGATGATCGCCGCGAGCAGGTAGACCAGCACCAAGGGGTATCCGTTCTCGAGACACTGGACAAGCAGAACAAGTTGAAGCGCAATATCGCCGACTTTGATCGCCAGATTCTATAGTAGCCGAGAGAAAACGCATTAGTACGATGGAGATAATAGGTGATCGACCACATGGGAATTAGGGCCTCCAGTCCACTGTGATAGATCACTTGCCGTGAGCTGCCGTTGGTGGCTTTCCTCGGTTGTCAGATTCACAGCGAGCCGCGCCGCACTCTTTGTGATCGACCCTCGCTTTGCGTCTTCGGAAATACCCGCGAGGGATTGCTGTAGACTGAGCTTGAACGAGTCTAGATTTCTTATCACAAAGTCTTCAAGCCGCCTGATACCCGCTGGCTTTCGCAACTTTGTTCTCCACAGCGTCAGCTTCAGGATGATCAGCGAGTAGCCTACGATCACGATCGCGAATCCGACAACCGCGACGAGCTTGAGGGACGTGGACGGCTCCACCAAGAGCCAGAACGTGCCGCTGTCGTAGCTCTCGGTGTTCATGATGCGGTTGATCGTGGCGCTCGGGTACACGCTGAGCAGAGTGAGTCACACCGTCCACGCGTCGCACCCTAACAGGACAAAGAATAGAGCGAGGTGTCGGAATCCCAATTTCACAATATGCTGTTGCTGGTTTTGCTGGATCGAGTTGGAATTGAGGGTCTGGACTGGTAGTAGGTTCGTGCATACTGTAGGTGGTTTATTCTTCAGCACATCACCGACCATGGTGGTTGATGGCGAGCCCATCATGTTTTCATCCACTGGCAGCACGGCCATAAGGGATATAATACGTGCTTGCATCTCCTCTGGCTCAAAGACCAAATTCTGCAAATTAGCAAGGTCGTGTGTACATATTATGAGTTACAACGTAACCGAGCCAAACCGCTTCTTTTTGGCGAGCCCAGCATAATAACAATACAGGAGGAGGAGCCACCTCGTCTCCGTACCCGATCTAAGGTGGAGGAAGACTCTTTGATACAAAAGGAATAGTTGGGTATTAATCGGTCACGCCCGAGGCAAACTTGAGAAAATAACATCTCTAGGCACCTGCGTTGCCATTCGTACAGTTTGCCCCTTCTCAAGCCTGGCATCCCAGCCACGCTTCGACTTCCAGGTCGAACGGGTCGCCCACATGTTCTTGGATCTGCCTCTTTCGCATCTCGATCTGGAAAACGTCGCTCGAGCACGAAATCACCCGTGTTCGGACGTTGTAGCAGATGCCCGTGCTGTTCGTGCCCGCCTTGACACACTCGCGGTACATGATACCGTTGCAAGCTCTGACGTCTGCCTCCAAGGGATACTCGTTCTCTTTGATGAAAGGAACAGGCAGCCGCACGCACACCGAGTACGAGAATGCAGCAAACTTGTTGCGAGTCACGTCGGTCGCGATCTTGTCGGTTTGATTCGCAGTCAAACAAGTCACGGGTGGAGTGTTCCATGATTTGTCCACAACGCACACTCGCTTGCTCAGGTCGCACGCGTTGTCCAGAAACCCGTTGCAGCACATGCGTCCGCGAACAACGAACTCGACCAGGTTGCGGATCGGCACCATGTCTGGGAAGGCATCGATCCTGAAAATATGTGGGAGCATCAAGCGCTCCAGGTGCGCGAGACTGGTGAACTCGGGTAGTTCTTCGAGCCCCACCATCAGTGCGAGAGTCGCCGACCGCAAGTTTCACGAGCCCGCGGAAACGCGGCAATCGACGTAAATCTTGGCGAGCGCTGATGTGCACAAATGTGAGCGAGCCCATGTCGTCAAAGAGGTCCTCAGGGACCGTCTTGAGGCTCGGGATATCAAACGATCCCTCAATATGCCTACATAGCCAGGTAGGTAGGTAGTGGACCAGCCAGTTGACTCGGCCACATGGCAAACTACCACGTTGATCGCGACTACGTAATTCAACAGACAGTGTGGTACGTACAAGAATTCGAGCTGCGTCAGCTCCTTGGACCAAGACGGCAGTGTCGTTGTCTGGATATACGAGAGAGAGCAAGACGTATCAAGAGAGGCGATCAGTCAGCAGCAGTTGACCCAAAAGCTACGACGAACGAGAAGGAAAGAGAAATAGTGCTAACTTACGTGGACCTCATGTTGGAGCATCGTCTCAGCTCTGTTGGTAACGTTGGCAACAATCTGTGTACGAGAGATCGATCGTCTGCAAGTCGCCTGTCGATGCGAGTTGAGCCACTTTCTCCGCCGCGTTCTTCGGCTGCTGCCACTCGTCGTAGATTCGTGGCGCGAGGTCGTTATCGATGAGCGTTAGGCATGGGCATTGTATCCTGTCGCCGTCTCGGACTTTAACCCATCGAAACGCGTGAACTACGCACTCGGGGTGACGTGCACACGCTGCGACAGAAGAGCTGATACTCTGGGAGGTGTAGATGGCGATCGCTAGAGGGATGAGGATGAACACGATGGCAATTGGGTGACGATACGGATACACACTGGCTTGGCGCGTGCTCTTCGGCTGGTTCATGCAGCTGACCAGACTGGAAAACTGGAAGCACAGCGAGAGGTTTGTACCGATGCGTGTGAAGAAGCTGAGTGTCGACAGAATTCGAAGCGAGTTCAAGCTGCCGAGCACCACTGCGACCCGCACGGGGTTCGCGATCACGCGCGCACTTCTCTCGAGAGCTGCAGGATTGAAAACCGCTTCGTTGATCGCCAGCCTCTTTCTGTCGAACTCAAACGTCGAGAGGCAGTAGGTGACCACAGTCATCGGGAACGCGACGATAAGCAGGAAATCAAACCTGTGGAGAGAAAAAACAAATGGAGAACAGAAAACCCGCCAGTAGGTGAAACAAATCGGATAGTAGCACGCGCAGATTGAACGGGTGTACGTACGTGATGTCGATGAGCACTTGGGAATAGCCAGGTCGAAATCATTTCAAGCAAATCATTGTCGTTGAAGCAATGGAATTGAAAGTAATGATCGCTTCAAGCAAGTAGATCAGCCCCAGCGGGTATCCTTCCTCGAGACATTGGATCAGCAACACAAGCAGAAGCGCGAAGTCGCCGAGTTTGATCGCCAAGTTCTACAATAGTCAAAGAGAAAAAGAAGCAAGAGCGAATTTGGTCATGAGCATAAAGAAAGGATGACGATAGCGGGGATAATCGATATCCAACAAACCATGACTCACCGCGAATTGTCGCGCTTGGCTTTTCTTTGACGCCAGATTCATCGCCAATCGCGCGGTAGCCGAAAGCGCCAGCCCTCACTTTGCGTCTTTGGACTTGCCTTCAAGAGTTTGGTGCAGGCTCACCTTCATCGAGTCCAACCTGCTCGTGACGGAGTTCAGTCGGCTTCTCGAACTCGCAGTGTCACGGACAACTTTCGTTCTCCACAGCATCAATTTCAGGATGAGCAGCAAGTAGCCCGCCAGCACGATTGCGAATCCGAACACTGCGACGAGCTTGAGTACCCACGAGGGCTCCACCAAGAGCCAGAACGAGCCATTGTCGTAGGTTTCGGTGTTCATGATCCGGTTGATCGTGGCGCTCGGGTACACGCTGAGTAAAAGGGGCCACAGTGTCCACGCGACACATCCGAGCACGACGACAAGAGAGCGAGGTGGCGCAGTCCTCTCTTCCTTCCGGGAAGCTTCTGTTGCTGTCGCTGCTGAATGGGCTGAACTCGCTGAGCCGAGACACACGCTACCACATTTGGTCCGGATTTTGCGCGCGTCGGTCGTGCTGGTGCGGCACTCTTACCGGTCGAGGGCAAGAAATCTGAGCCGTTAGACCAGGGGAGTACGTTCGAAGAAACTTTTCTCATCACGCGTGGCTGCAGGTGGTTCGTCGACGAGCTCGAAATGCGAGCTGTGAGTCAGAAGGAGTTTGAGCACGTATTCCTAGTTGCAAACAAACACCGCTGGTCGATGTGTTTGCGTCTGTGTGCTTACTCTCTCTAGTTCTGTTGCAGGAGAAAAGAGATCGCTTGGTATCCATTTCTGGCAGATGCTCCTCCAAACTGGTCGAGTCTGATCGCGGGTGGGGTGGAAGGATGTGGGGCGGGGCCGCTCGAGTAGAATGCGGGATAGAAGAGGATCCAATATAGTAGTAGTCGAGAGCTTCCAGTAGAGCAAGCACAAGACGACCTACCCGCGCGCGCGCGCGCAGCATGAGCGGTCTTGGCTCTCTTTCTCTCTGTGACGTGGTCAACTTCTGATTCGGTGCTGGAAGCACTGAGCTGCTCTCAACGACATTGGCGCAAGCAAATTAAAAATCTTCGTCAGGAGTCGAGCGAGGAGGACTTGAGATCTTCTCTTTTGTCGCGAGGACTTCCATCTAATACAACCAGAGAGAGGAAAATCAGTAGGGGATGCCACACAGACTTTAATATATTGAAACAATCTCACGGAAGTCGGAGGTTTCAAGTTGGCGAAGGTGCAGCGGCGTCCTTTGAGAAGCAATCTTCTGTCGAGCGCTCCATCTTCATTTCTTGTCCTCTTATGCCGGATCTGGGTGGTCTTTCCGGAGAAGACGGTCGCGCCGGAGCTCCGGTTTCATTGACGGGAAGTGAGGAGCTGTGACGACACCACGGAAGTCTGCTTCTTGGAATGCAAACATGCGCTGGTGCTGCGGCAACGCAGCTGCTCCTGCTGGCGACGGCGTTAGCATTCGCGGACGCGGACCGACACCTCCCCCTGGTGGGATAAACGGCGTTGCGAGTGGCGTCCCTGACGATGACGGTGGCGGAGCAAAGTAGTACATTGACTTTGGCTGTGGACTGGGACCAGCGGCTGCGAATGGAGGATAAGAGCCGCCCACAAGTGGCGGGAAAAACGGCCCAAACCCATTCCCACCGCCGCCTGGTGAGAAATAGCGCACCACTTCTTTCGGAGCGGTTCGCCAGAGTGCCGAGTCGTCCCAAGGCGACATCACGCCTGGCTGTACAGCAAGCTCACACTGCCTTGTGAAATCCCACCCGAGCATCGTCGACGTCGACGAGTAGATCTGCTGAAGCTGCCACTGGAGCTCTGCATCTTCTTGTTCGCGCCACCGCTGCGTTACACTCTGCCGGTTCTGTGGCGTTGAATTGCCGCGAAAGTCATCGTCCGAGCTGTAGTCGAGGTCGCCGTCGTTGCTAGGGTAGTACTCGTCATCCTCCGAGACCGCATCTTGAATGCTGATGTTCACAATGTACTTGTCCAGCTTTCGTTTCCCTATGATCGGAGAACGACTCACCGGCGTCGTTGGTCCGCTCAGTTGAAGCACTTCTTGCTGCGGTTGAAACACCGACGCGTTCGGGTTCAATGATGACAACGAAGACACCCGCTTTGAACTGGAACCTGGTAAATCCGACGCTTTCTCGGGGTTGTCGAGCACGTCCTCAGGTGGAAATGCCACTGCAACTGCAGCCTTCTCAGCCCCGTCAGCAGTGAAATCTTCATTGACACCCATATCTTCGTCGTCATCATCAGGAACCTCCTCCACAGTGAAGCTGGCTGGGTGTAAATTGCTCGCGTCCGGGTTGTTCTCATCGTTGAGTTGTTGTGACTCGTGTTCTTCTTCCTCAAAGTCCTCTGGCTCGGGCTGGTACTTTACTTTCTCGCCTTGATTGGTATTATTCGAGCTGGCGTCTTTCTTCTTTTTCTTTTTCTTTTTCTTGTTCGACTTTTGATTTTGTGACGAGGAGTTGCTGGTCGGATCCTTGGGGTTCCCGTCTTTGCGTGTTGTGATCTTGGAGTCTTCAAGCGAGACCTCCAGTAGAAGCTGCTCCATTTGACTCGCAGCTTCTTTCTCCAAGTAGTTTACATAGCTTTTTATGATGAGCTGGAAAAGAAAAGCATGTTAGAAATCATATTAGATATCTCGGCAAGCGACCGCCCAAAGTCTATGACGGAGCAAACCAAGAAAACACACCTGCTCGACGAGCATCGCGATGAGCCGCTGGTAGTCTTCCCACGTGTTGATCACTTCGCTCTCGGTCACAAAGAGGTCGTAGAACTGCTTCTCGCTGAGCACGTGAATGGACGACACGAACCCGAAGAGCACGTCGCCCACAAGCGTGAAGAGCCGCTCCGGGTCTTCAACGAGCTCGCTTTTCACAGTCAGGATACCTGGCAAGATACAGTACACTTATCAGAATCGCCAGCTTCGAAGACCGTCAGCAAAACACAAACAGTCCAGTGTCAAAATTAATTCATACCTGTGCCAATGTCCATGAACTCCATCGCCTCTAGCAGCTCATACGTCTTCTCCGCTTTAGGGTCAGCTGCTGCAGCTGCAGCAACCGGTGGCTTAGTTTCTGCTGTCGTAGCCTTCTCCGTTGCTGCGGCTTCAATCGTCTTGGGTTGTGTACTGGATGGAGTCGCTACTGATCCTGACCCTGCTGCTGCTGTAATCGCTGACTGGGCTGTCACGCTCTTCACTGTAGCTGTTGGTCGCAGCGGGGTCTTCAGATGCCGCTGCATCAACCCTACGCAGAGCAGGCTCAGATTGAGTTTGTAGAGCTGCTTGACGAGGTCCGGCTCGTCGATGAACAAGATCTGTTGGCGCTCAATCGCGCTGAGCATCTCCCAGTACTTCCTGATGCGCGGCGCGACCGACGCGCTTTCATCTGCAAATCGGTTCTGCGATTGCGAGTGCGACGGCGTCGCCATCCAATTCGTACTGCCGCCGCTGCCACTGCCAGCGTAACCACTCGACGGCTTGGGGCGCTTTCTCGACCGCGCTTGCGTCATTGCGCCACCATTAAACTGCAGTCGCCAGCTTGTGCTCCCGCTACCGCTGATCTCGGTGCGCACTGCCAGGTAGCTCTTCCAGATCGGCGCTGCACATAGCAGGCGCATTTACAAGCACAAATACTCACCACAGTGAACAAGCCATTCGCACGCATTCTCTCTGACGTAATGCAGACACGATGGCGCATTGCAGCAAGTGACCAAGCAGCTACGTAATTCCCACCGGTGCTTCGTGTTAAACAAAGCAGCAACGCGACCACCATGCAGCAGTATGCACAGCAGCTCAGATACACAACACGTGTGCGTCTACGCTGCGTACGTCACCCACCTTCAGTCGTAGTGGCCGCCTTCTTGGTCGCTGTCGTCGTGGTCATCGTCGTCGCTGTTGCTGCTCCAGTCGCGCTGCGTCCCGCCGCCGTTCTCCTCTCTATGACCTCCATCTGCTTGCACCTTTTCGGTCACTTCTGCAGATTTTCCAGGGGAAGTTCCTTTAAAAACGGCGCGCCTCTAAAAGACGTATCATAATCGGTTTTAAACAAACTTACCGTCTTTAAAGGAGCGATCAGGGACCCCCTTAAAGGACAACGGCGATGCAAGAGAATAGTGAAATCGACATGTCTGCATCGGCCCACACCCTTGGTGGAAACCGATGCAGACATGTTGATTTCACTATGCCCTTTCATCGACTCATTTTGTCCAATCAGAGACCTTGCATAGACTCATTTTGTCTAATCAGAATTCAGAATGACAGAATGCGGAATTGTGCACAACAACTGGGCCGAAAGGAAAGCAAGAGGCGGCAAGAAAGATGGCGGACATCCAGCACCGGCGCGTGGCGCAGAAGCTCAAGCAGGCGTGCGAGGAGACGGCCGCACAGGCGATCGCCGCCACAACCGCGAGCGGCCAGGCCTCGCGCGTGCACCACAAGAACGCCAAGTTCGCGAGTCGCAAGGAAGCCATGGCCGCCAAGGTGCGTCCTGAGTGTGTGTGTGGAGGTGCTGTGATCGCTTTTCCGTCACGTCAGCATTCTATTATGCGTGCTTGAGCGAATGTTTGAATATGCAGAAAGCTCTTACGCTGATGTGTTTGTACGTGTGTGCTGTTCGTCTTGTCATGTGAGCAGATTGCAGCAGCAAAGGCGAAACGCGAGGAGAAACAACAAACGTCTTGAGTTGTGGACGGTGCTGGCGATGGAGAAAGAAAGCAAGCGCGTGATGGTGTACATTAGAATGATTCAGCTAACGATAAAAAGTACAGGTGCTGAATGGTTACTGATGGGCTGTGTAGCTGGTATGAACGATGTGCAAGGCGTGGCGGCAAAATCGTACATCTGCTTGCAACCGTTTGGAAATGCGAGCGACTTTTCCCGATCAGCGCGGAGTCGTTGCGCCTCGCTTCGTCGTGGCTAACCACCGTACCGTCGGTCAAGCAAAAGCTAAAGCCGGCAAGAAGGTCGTGGAGACTTTATCGAACACTTCGCAAAAACCACTGGTATCGAGGAGGGCTCGTGCGATGTTGATGACGGGCAGCAGCAATCGGAATCCTCGTCGCGTGAGGTTCACGAATAGCTCAACCAGATGCCACTTGCCAACGCTTTTGCAACGCTCGGAGGCTCCACAGCTAAATCATGCAGATTTGGCTTTGTTACTACACGCTGCCGCTATGTCGCAGGTCTTGCTGACTCATCCCGAGCAAGCGCATTGGCAGGTATCTTGGCTTCCATGCGATCGTGTGGATCGGTGTCTAAGAATACCGCCAAATGACCCACTTGATTGGATCTCTCAGTGATCGCCGACGAGGTAACCAACCTCTCGTGTTTGTTGATCGACAAACTTTAAACACCGCTCACAGCTACTCATTGCTATTGAATTAACCATGGAAGTTGTGCAGCGGCCGAAAATATCACCGATCAGCAAGAAGCACGTCTCAGGTAAGTCACTGGAAGTTCATGACTCACATTCTTTCTCCTCCCTCGCACATCCAATTGAAACGATCGCTGGCTAGGCTGATCACTTCCCGTCAAGTAAAGCCCCAAAGAGACATCGTCACTCACTCCTCGCACTTGCAAATTTGGCGATAACATCTGTCGACAGGCCAAGAATCACCACCGATTTCAAGGATGCTGCTTTGTGGCTCGGCGACTGTGCTGTCGGTCGATGAAAGCTCACCCTCCGCTACCTTGCTTTGCGGTGTTTCAAAAGACGCAACTCGATGCACCGCATCAGACCCGACCGCAGACGCCCAACACGAGCCCCGCCAGCAGAAGAAGTCACTCCCACCACACACTGCAACGAAATGGGGCATGATCGACTACTCGCTGCTCACCGTACTGCTCGGGTGCGTCTTATGGACAACTTGGCTCATCCTGCTCAGTGTCCGTCCGAACGACACGATCAACCGAATCATGAACACCGAGAGCTACGACAATGGTACCTTCTGGCTCTTGATTGAGCCAACGGCAGCAATGAAGGACTTGGCGGTGTTTGGATTCGCGCTTGTTCTTGCAAGCTACGTATTTGTCGCAATAAGGATGACGCACTGGAGAAACCATCGCAGTCGTGAGCTCACTGAGGGGCGCCTGAGCTCCGCAAAGAGAAACCTCGAGTCGTTCAAGGCAAATTTGCATCAGTCAGTCTCAGAAATTGCCAGCGATCCGAATCGAAAGGCAGTAACGAAGAGTGCAGCAAAGCTGGCAGTGGACTTGTCGAATGCGGCGAGTCAAGCTCGGCAATTCATGGTAAGCCACTACTTGTTTCCCAAGTGTTGTTGTGTCGGATTTTGGCTGACATAACTGTTGTCACTTTTGTTGCAGAATGTGGCGATCAAGGGCGGCGAACTAGCACTTCAGCTTGTGCTGCTTGTGCAGTGCCTCGAGAACGGATACCCGCTGGCGCTGCTCTACTTGCTGACATCGATCATTATTCTCAACTCGGCTGCGTACGCGTTGATGATTTGCGTGAGCAAATTTCAGTCGGGGCTTTTCCAAGTGCTGGTCGACTGCATGTAAGTTTGTATACTCCGACATTGACAAGTTAGAATCCCCTATAGAATTTGGCTGATTGCTCGCTTGTGTCCATCAGGTTCAACTTTCTGATCGCAGTCGGATTCCCCATGGTCGTGGTCGTCTACTGCCTCTCGACCTTCGAGTTCGACAGCAAAAAATTCGCGATCAACCGAGCGATCTTCCCTCCGGGGCAGTTTGAGACCCATGCGCGCGTGATCGCAAACCCCGTGCAAGTCGCGACTGTGCTTGAGAGCCTCAACTCGCTTCGTATTCAATCAGCACTCAGCTTTTCACTCGCATCGGCACCAACTTGACGCTGTGCTTCCAGTTTGTAAACCTAGTATCCTGCAAGCACCGACCGAAGCAGACGCGCTCTGCCATCTACCCGTCTCGACATCCAGTGGCGCTTGTGTTTATTATTTTGCCGAGTGCGATCGCTATCTACTGTGGCTGTAAAAAGTCTCCGCACCCTCTCCAAACCGATCTATTTTTCGGTCTTGCGAAAAAACGATGAGAGGTATGAGCAAAAGAACAGATGCATCGTGTTGAACGGGTTATAAGAAGCTGAAGGCTACTTTGT